>JAKSZP010008263.1:0-89574 GCA_022478985.1 Massospora cicadina
ATCCTCAACGTTATTTGATGACTATAGCTGACACCTTAATCAAATTGCAAACCAAATCATACTCGTTCAGTTTAGCCAGGAAGATTAAGACTCAAGCTGCTGATCAGGTACAGCATAGCGGGTTAGCCCAGTTCAAATATGGAGACATGGTACTATTCCATGATTAACATGGTTTTGGGTGGAAGCACAAGTTAGCCAGTATCTGGATTGGGCCATTTGAAGTTATTGAGAAGAAAGGTATAGATGCGTATACTATTAAGGACCCAACGAGCAGTTGTATCATCAACCAAGTGCATGCTAAGTTCCTCCAGGCGTATAAGCAATAGGAGTCTGATTGTACAGTCAAGGGGGGGTGATGTCACGTTTCTGATATGACTGGACAACAAGCCCTATGACAATATGGCAGAACGGATGGAATCCGCCAAGTTTGATATGAGTTATATATTTGAGTGCCTCAAAATGAGGCAATATTGGGTTGTTGACAAATCGCCTCAAATTAGGCGATCTTGAAATCAACGAATGAAGAATTGATGAAACCAATAAGATAAAGAGAATTTGAATTACTAAGCCATGAAAGCAGTATCATCTGAAGTTGCTACAATATAAGTGAGATGAGATGATTGAGAAAGTAGGTTGTTAATAGTCTAGAGTGAGTGGAACAGAGAGGATCCGCTGTATTTATTATAGTATATAAAAAGAGTATAGTGGGAACAAGTGCTCCATATTTGTTTGAAGTTTATTCTGTTGTTTCAAGGATGACGATCATCAAATCATTGGTCCTGATTGCTCAGTGGGTTGAACCCTGTGCAAACTCCTTCAGCGTATCTCTTTATTATCTTCAGTTTTATAACAGCAATATTCCCACCTACTGAGCATGGAGGAAGGAAAAGATATTGATGGGAACAAGTCCCAAGCGATTGGGAGGATTAGGATGGGCTAAAACTAGATCCGCTGGAATAGCCCCTATCAACAAGATGTTGAAACCCATCCTGGGGTTGTTACAGGTGACAAGGTGCAAAGAAGATCTGTCCTGGGGTTTGTACAGGTTTACTATGGAGTCACAAAAACCTGTCCTGGGGTGGTACAGGTTGAATGGAAAGATGCCATTTGGGACCCATCCTGGGATTTGTATAGGTGGACAGTTGATCTTTTAGCAAGGATGCAAAGATGGGACTGGCGTGGCATGATGTTTCAAAAACCGCACTTGAGAAGAGTTGGCAATGGCTAGCAACAATGGATAAGAAGTCATCAAAACTGAGCAGAGCATATGGGTGTTGAGTGCGGACAGAGCTGTGTTTCGCTGAGGACATAGAGTTATGAAAAACCAAGTATGAGTAAGAGCTAAGGCGGCTTCTATCCCCAAGGGTTCTATCTTTCATTGGATAATCTGGTCAAGAGGGCGTATGTTGGAATTTGAGATGCCCACATAATTTAACCTTTTAACTGATTAATAAAGTTGATAATTAATTCATAATCATACAGTATTGGCAACAGCAGCTGACTGATGGGAGTATTGTTGGGCATCATCCCCAATGATATTAAGTATGAAATTGATGAGGGAACAAGACCTGTTAGTCAAATTATAGGTAATCGTTCAGAGAAGAACAAATGGTGAGTCATCAGAAACTACCAAAGCGTTTGAACGCTGGAGGTAGAGAGTAGGATTGTCATTGGCCAAAAAAACTGGTTTTGAGTTCCTAATAACAATTGTTTTGTCCGCCAAACAGCTGAGGGTTATTCTGCCTAATAAGCTCAAGTCAACGGAACTGACGAGATTTGGTGCCTAACACTTGATGACTAAACCAGCATAGGAGCACAAATAATTCACAGCGGACAGCTGAAAAGTAGTGTGCCAATTCTAACTACAAAAACCCCCAATTACTCCCTAATAAAAGCAGATAAAAACCTGATAACTTAGTTGTTTTAACATTAGTTGTTTAACAATACTCTTAAGAGAAGAGTGCAAGGATCAGATATCCTTAAGTTGTTATCAAAGTCTCCGCTTGGCTCTGCAAGAAAATAAGGAAAGTTTTCTGACCTGTACAAGAACATCTTCAAGGTGAAGAAGCACCTGTTTAGCGTTGGACAATACACTCAATGTGGCTTTTGGGCATTCAACTTTAATAATAGTACTCATACTATTAGTGCCAGAGTTAATCAAATTCAATCAAATCAACGCAAGAATAAATGAATCTGTGCAGTTAAAATCTAGATTCAGAAGCGAGCTACCATCCATCGTCCAGTTTTTAAAACACGCCAAGCATGAGAGCGTTCCCAATCAATTATTCAGAACCCTTATCTGTCCCAATGGAAAACTGAAATGACTGTGTCCTAGAATAATTGGAATGATGTACCCATTATTACCTACCCTGACAAACCCATTTCACCTGAAGAGCTGGAATGTCTTGAACATCAGTTGTTAAGAGGGTATCAAATGGGCCAAGGGCCTGCAGACAATAGTAGTAATCCTTTTTATTGCTAAAGATAGCAAGATGGGTAGTGGATAAAATAATTAGCTCATCTTTAATTTAGTATAGCTTAAATCTAAAACAATTTCATTGAGATAGAGAGTATCACCTGATACTTAGTTAAATTTGTACACTCCACCTCCAAAAATTCTCATATGACAATTGCCCACCATCATACCATCTAGTACTAAAAAAATCATCCACCATCATGCAGCCATTACCAAGTTGGTAAACTTCTCACACAACTCCAGCCAGGTGGGCCAAACCTTGAATGAGTGATTAGAAGTCAACTTTGCTGAGGTCCGTTCTAGTTTGGAAGCAAACTATAATCTAGCCACTTGGGATAATGACCAGGTAGCAGAATTGGCACAAGAGCTAAATGACAGATTGCATCCCATCTTTAACAATTTCTTAGAGGAAAGAGGAGTTACCAAATCTTGGTTTAGCAATATCACTCAGACTTACATTAATGCTTTGGAGTTCATGAGGCTTAATCACAAAGCCCAAGAGGTGCAACTAAACCATAACAATGAATTTCATGAACAGTATTAATGACCAAGCACCCAAAATTTGCAGTTGAAAGATGGATACACCAAAAAATCAACTACTGGCACACACAATTTGAAGGCCAACGGGCTTAGAATGAAAAAATTCAAGTCTCTATTTATTTATCTTAATTATAAGATCAATAATCTTAATGAGGATGTTACCGCTATTGATGAGTTGAACAAAAATTCTTCATTTAGAAGTAAACCAGTGAAAGAAGATAATTAAAGAAAAGAACCAAGTGATTTTCACCTTGCAACTACAAACTACTAGCTTGAATGAAGAAATTGAAATTAAAGTTAAAAAATCGAAATCATGTCAATTAAAAAATGAATTAAATATCAAATCTGAGCTTTAGACGATGAGCATTGTCAGTGTGCCATGAACCACTTAATTGGAAATACTTCTGAATATTATGAGATTGAAGCTTCAGAAGTAGCTACTGAAATGGATGCTGGGCCACGTCAACAAATGTTTAGCAATATGGTTGCTTTGGCCAACCCCAACATCTCAACCCATGGTGCAGTGTCTCAGCGCCCTAGTACGCTTGGTTAAATCTAACAGAGAAGTAATTTTGATAATCATGAACAGAAAACAATAATTACAAACCAGCAAACCTGCCTGCTTTTGACAAAAATGGAAGTATAACCACATTTGTCAAATGCAATGAAATGTCCATGTATGAGGCCAGTGACCATAACAATGCAGCTACTATGATCAACTGCTCGGATGAGTGGAGCATTGAGTTGATTATGCCTCACGTTGATGAAAACCCAACCTACGCCGAAGTCAAAGAGGCTGTGCTTTGTGAATTTGGAGATCCAAACGAATGTCAACTAAAAAATCAAAGTTTATGAACATTTGCTTTAAGAAAGATGAAGCAATTGACAACTTTGCAGACCAATTCAATTGTGAAGCTCAAGTTCTCCTAGGCGCAAAGGCTATGGTCGATTTTGATGCTAAGATTGCACTACAACATGCAGTACAACCTTAAAAAAGTTTGTCTAACACTTTATTGCCTGATTTTGTGCAAAACCTTGCAACATCTTAATTGGTTGACTATTTGCGTAGATTTCCACAAAATTACAGCCCTCCTAATACTGGGTACAGATCAGGACCTGCTGCCTATTCTGGAAAACCTTTTAAAACAAATAGGAAGATTGACAGTGATCTGCCTGTGAAAACTGAGCAAAACTCAAATACAAAGGCCATACGCCCAATGAATGAGATTACTTGCTATAACTGCAATTGTAAAAGACACTTTGCTTCCCAATGCTGTCAGCATAATGTCAATGTAGTCCTTCCCAATAACGCACAGTATGAGGAAAAAGATCAAGCATAATAAATTCAGGATACTCTATTGTATCAGAAACAGCTGTCACACCTGATTGACAAGAATATGCAGGCCATGAGGCCTCATTTAACAATGAAGCGAATTTTATTTTAGTATTGTTTGAGGATTCTATGAATGCACATGCAGTGACTCACTCTCAGAGTAATGTTGTCATACCTGAAGCCTCTTAAGTAGTCACTAAACTATATGTGCAACAAATACTTGAGAATATTCCAGCCGAAGGGCTGAGCAATGCAGCAGATACCCCAATATTGAAAGGGGTGAATATAGCTATGCCAATTGACATATTTATCAATAAATGCTCCAGCATTAGAAATACTCTGAAGCACACTCTTAACTCTCTGGATTCTTCCCATAGTCCCTTAATATTCTCTGTTGATTCTTACTAGTCTGAGTGCACTTATATGGAAATTCTGATCAACAAGATCAAAGTATAGCTATTGTTGATAGCGGAGCATCTATAAACATTGTTTCCATAAAGTTGGTAAAGAGATTGAAAATTGCTCTGGACATTGACTACCATCAAGAATATGTGTCCTCTGGCCTCAACAGAACTAAGAGTGAAGGAGCTTACAGCACCTTGCCACTATGATTTGGAGCTTTGGTAGTAGCCACAACCACAATAGTGCTTCCAAATGCTAATTATGACATTTTTTGAAACTAGTTTTTAAGGACTTATGGTATCTCATACAATTTTAAAGCGAACTTATTGATGATATTGGGCCAATCACTTCCGATTTATTACTCTCATGACAACGCAAAGCCCATGAGCCATTACAGAAACTATATCAATATATCTTATGCTGGTGGGTTAAACCAGTAGGATATATTCAGCAGGAAAATCGATTCTTCCCCATGCCAACTTCCATAAACAAAAAATTTTAAGAATACCTCAACGTTTGAATAAGGATGTGACAATAGCTACAGGCCACCAACTGATTATGAGGACTAGGACCACGCTGGATATTCTAGAGGGACTATACAGGAGGTTGTATCCCCGTGGAATTGTCCTTTAATGGAACCTAGTGTGGCGCCTGGAATACTTATACCAGGGTATGGGAAAATGATGTCCTATTAGCAAATTCAACCAGCAGAAGTATTAAGGTCAAGAAATATCAAGTAGCTGCACTTGTGCAACAGTTTCTGAGGACTGAGATAAAATCAGAGACAAATTTGGCAACTTATCCAAGTTCAGTTTACTGACCAAAAGCCTTGGGGCACATACTGTAATTCCTTGAGAAACGTTTACTGGATTATCAGAACAACAAAGGATAAAGCACTAGATTTGTTTAAACAACACTACAAATTTTCGCTAAAGATGAACAAGATTTAGGTTGTGATTAAGGAATACAGCATTCTGTTGACACCAGGGACCATGTGCTTAATAGAGTGAGGCCAATATGGCACCCCAGGAATAACGACGAAATAATCAGAGAAGAGCTTGACAAATTGCTGAAAAATGGAATGATTGTGCCCTCTAAAAGCCCGTGGGCTAGCCCAGTTTTAAACATAAAGAAAAAAGATGGCAGCAATTTTGTTGTGATTGATTATCAATGCCTCAATGCCATTATAAAAAATCATATCCATTGTCCAGAATTGATGATGCTCTGGACCGTCTGGGAGGGGAGAAGTGTATTACCACAATGGACCTCATCTCAGGATATTGGCAAATTGAACTGCCTCATGGGGATCAGGAGAAGTGTGCAATGATTGCTGCTCAAGGGCTGTTTCAACTGACGCGCATGCCATAGGGCTGTGTAATGTGCCAGAAACCCTTAAGTGCACAATAAACACAATATTGGGGGACCTTAAATTATCTTGCATACTGGTGTACCTAGATTAAATCAATGTCTTTTCACAAACGTTTTCCAAACATTTGGAGCACCTTGAACAAGTGTTTAAACAGCTGTTGAAGGATAATCTGAAGATAAATCTTAAAAAGTGTCAATTCTTAAAGTACAATTGGAATACCTTGAGTTTGTCATTGGTTCTAAGAGCTTGCAGCCTCAACCTCAAAAGGTGGAGGTGAATAACAAAATGCAACCTCTGACGAGTATGAGGGATGTTTAAGTATTCTTAGGCATGTTAGGATACTATCAAAGATTCATAGAAGGGTTCACAAGGATTGCTGAGCCCCTATTCCATTTACTACAGGGAGGAGTTCGTTTTTGCTGAGCAAATGAGTGCCAACAAGCCTTTGAGGATTTAGAAACCATAATGAGCACGCGCCTGTCCCCCTAAATTCAGAATTCAGCAGGCCCTTTATCATACAAACTGACGCCTCATTGACTGCAATCGAGGGTGTGCTATCTCATATTGGGGATGATAATGAGGAGCATCCAGTTGCTTAATGCAGCAGGACGCTGAATAAGCATGAGCATAATTATACAGTGACCAAATGAGAGTGTTTAGCTGTCATCTATGCTATAAAAAAGTTTTAGGTTTACATTCATGGCACCAAGTTTCAAGTAGTGACAGATCACAGCTCATTACAATGGCTCCACAACCTCAAGGAACCTGAGGGGCAACTACCCCGCTGGGCTCTGAAATTAAAGCATATTATTATAAAGTTATATATAGAGCTGGAGTGTTCCATCAAAATGCGGTTGGACTATTTAGACTTCCCATTTAGCTGTCTTAAGCAATTTTGCTGATGAGCTTCATGAAAAAATGTTTACTCAAATGTATGGGGATGATCCACCTGAAGTACAAAAGGTGATCAAAAAAGCATTAACAGACACCAAATATCAAGATGGAGTTTTATACAAGCTCAAGCCTGAGGGGCATCGCCAAATTTTCACAAAACCTTTTGACCAAATGGAGATTATTACAAAAGCACAAAAGGCCATTGGGCACAGAGGATTGATCAAAATGCTAGAATTAATTAAATCGAGTTACTATCAGGATTCCATGCAATTTGATATCTAAGATGTAATCAATAGGTTTAATCATGCCAAATTGCAAAGTATATGAAGTCAGATGTGAAATATAGTTTGATAATACCTAACTGACATGGCATACCATGTCAATTGATGTAGTTGGCCTTTTCCCTGTGAGTAACTTAGGCAAAAAATATGTATATGTTGCTATCACCATCTATTGAAATGTGTAGAAGTGAAAGCAATTCAAGACATCAGGGATCTAACTACTGCCAATTTCATTATGGATAATATTATCTATAAGCATAGATGACCCCAGAAGATCTTGATAGATAATGGCACAAATTTTACTGCCCAGATGGTACAACGGTTAAATGAATTGATGTCTAACAGAGGAGCGTTGCCAACACCATACCATCCTGAGACTAATGGTATGGTAGAACTAGTGAATGGCACTCTAGTCAGCATATTATGCAAAAACGCATCCTTGACGCCTTCACAATGGGCTACTTCCATATGTGCTACTGTGTTTGCATACAATATCAGACACCACAGAAGCACAGGCCACTCTCCATTTTAACTTCTGTATGGTTGACAGCCCGCTCTTCCTCCATTATTATATTCAGTACTCAGTCTAACTGAAGCAATTAGCCTATAAATTATGTTAAGCAAATAGCAAAGACACTAATTAAGTTGCAACCTGAAGCTTATCAAAACATAATTAGTTAAAACTAGTCAAAAGAGCTATGAAGATGTTAAATGAGCTATGGTGACTACATTCAAGGATGGAGACTTAGTAGTATATTGTGACACTCATAGTGCAGGCCACGCACACAACTTAGCCTCGCTTTGGAAAGGTCCATTTATTATATTAAAGAAATCATCAGAAGACATATATACCATTAAGGATAAGGAGGCTGGGTTGTAAATTTAGTACACGCTAAGTTCATGCATCCCTATCATAAAGAATAATAATAACAAAAAATGAAAAATGAAAAAAATGATGACAGAATATAATAATAATAAAATAATAAAAGATAAAAAAGAAAAAAAATAAGTAAACACATAATTTTTAGTTAGAGACTTGATGCCTCATCATCATTAAAATAGGTAACCCTTCTTTAGGAGGGTGAGAAGAGTGTAATCAAACTGAGGAAACCTGTAACAAAATCAGAGAAATGCAAATTTCATGCAAGTTATAACTATCCAGACCCCGTCAGAGATGCGCTAAACTAAAAAGGCTTGCCACCAGGCACTCTGGCCTTGTTGGTTTAAGAAAAGCCGTCAAACTAAAGGGAAAGACCATTGGAAGGGAGTTTGGAACAGGCGATAAAGGTTTGACTTGCAAGTAAATGCTGCATAAAGGAAGATACAGTCGGCAAGAAGGCTTTTAAGGCAGGGGTAAAATGGAGGAGGAACAGTTTCATGCAAAACATCTGCAAATGAGCCTCATCTAAAACCCTGTAAATGTCAGGCATGGTATCATTGGGGAGTGAGGAAGGAAGGAATTGAACGCACGCGCCCAGAAGAGCCATCTGTGGGACATTTTTTTTGAAAAGCCCTTTTGCCAGGCTTTTGCAAAGGGCTTGTAAAACTTCAGGATGCGCCATCTTTTAGAATCCAAGTCTTGAGGCCCAACGGGACGTGTAAATCTGTATGGACCAAAGCAGATTTGCACTTAAGCCTAGAAACTGAGTTAGAAAAAATAAGGGCCTGATTGACCTCAAAAATATCATATGCGGCAACCTCAGGGCTGTTAGCAAGTGTGGACTATAAGTAGGCATTTATGAGCTCTGACATTGAATTGAGCTCAAAAACCAATGAAGCCAAACCGCCCATGCATAAAGAGGAAGCTAGATTGCTGGAAGGAAAAACGTGAACAAGGGAAAACAAGAAGTCAGGAAGGAGATCCCCATCTGAAGCAAATTGATGCCAGATAAGGGTTTCTTGGGGCTAACCATTTCTAGAAGCCCAAAGAGTTAAAGAGAGAGTTAAAGGAAAATCCCACTTGACCCATTGGGATGTTTGATGGACAGAACTTGAAGCCAAGGGGGCCTTTCAGGTTCATCAATGATTAAGAAGTGCAGCAGGACGCAAAGCCAAACTCTTGGGTACTGTAGACGCATAGCTGTTCAATCCAGCTTAAGAAATCGTGGGCTACACGCCCAAGTTGACCATAGCATGCTGCATGGACTTGCTCAGTTTTAAGAATACTTATCTGTCTGAGGCATAAAGGCTATCAATATATCAATTGTATTTTGATGTGCGCAAAAAGTTAGACATTGTGACCTAGAAAGAAGGGTATTCGCCGCTTATATCCAGTCAAGGCGGGGTAAGTGTTGAGTAGTTGAATGGACCTAATCATCAGATATCAATAGGGACATAATAACGTTGACATGCTTAATTTATTATGGATCATATTGGATATCAGTAATTATGGATCAGGAATATCCTATGCTTATGCAAAGCTTGGGATCCGCAGCCTAGCAATTCCACTTAATAATATTCAACTATGATGACTTGGGCTCAAGGGCTTTGTTGGTTAAATCGGACTTAATAATAATAGTTGACTTGACTTGGGCACGTGGGCTTTGTTGATCTTTGTCAAAATTAGTTTTTAATGTTGCTTGAGTTTTTAATCAAATTAATTACTAATTAGTGGTATGAATCACCTTGGTATGTGCTGCCAATTGCATGAGAAGAGCATCGTTTCAGTTATTTGCAGATGCATTAGAAATTCTGTCTTATGAATATAAACAAAATTTGACACTGACCCTGAGGCCTTGCAATATGCCCTAAAAAGGATTGATAACCTCAAAAAATCTTATTGCGTGTTCCTCTGGCAAAGTGCCATTGAAAATGAGGCGTCATGGGTAAGATGTGGTGAACATTGAACCCTATAAATTATCTCTAAGTTAATACCAATAAAGTACAATCAATTATTACCACAAGGTTATAGATTAATCCATAAGCCTTTCTATATTTAATACTTTATGTTGTATTAAATTGAGATTTTCTTGGGATCAGAAGAATCAAGTCAGCGTGCTATTGTCCAAGTAACAACAGAATAATATGGCTTCAAGTGTTATTATCAAGGTAGTATCTTAACTATTGTCACTGTCTAGTCTATCGTCGCCATATAATAGATGCTCAAAAATCCACTGTACCGCAGAAGAAGAACCAGCCATCCAAAGTAGGCCAAAAACTTTAAAACTTTACCTTTACCCAACATTTGCCCCATTTGGAATATATTTAAAGCGACTATCCAAGACTCAACTTAAAATTAAACTCAGCAAATGCTATTTTTTGTAAGACTCAGATAAAGTAACTGGTTCTCATTATCATACTCAAAGGATACGTCTGAAGCCCAAAAAGATTGAGGCTCTTTGTTAAAATTTTTGACCTACTTAAGATGTATGGTTCTTCATTTGAGTTTTAAGTCAGAGTTATGAACGCCTATTGTTGTGAAGAATGGGGTTTTTCCACATTGACACAAAGCAGTTGGGCAAGAGGGCCCATGTGAGGGCCCATAAGCAGGAGAGGGCTGCTGTGGTTATGTCCTTCATTTGTTGGCTTGATGAGCAATTGAGGTATCCCTGGAACATGGTGAGGATGATGCTCACACTGAGGAGGAAAGTTTGTCACCCAGAGAGAGCATACAGAGAGGTGACAGATCTGTCAAAATCTGAGGAATGGTCCATTTTCTTCACTCAAAATCCCTGGTTTTTCTTCATAATCTCAATAAATAATTTTGAAAAAAATATTTTATTGATTTTTAGGTTTTATGATATATTAGAAGATGAAGTTGTTTTAAACACCTTAGCTTTGTTTTTATTTGTAGAATGGGGGATATGGGGAAATTGGATTCTTCAGAGTCCATGGGTGGCGGGCTATTCACAAACCTATATTGAAAATCTTGGCCTCCTATATTCCCATCTAGGCCCATTCTAGACCATTCGTTGGGTACCCATGGTGTTATGGAAACTTTTCCGCATATATTTTTATTTGCCAAGGATGAATCCGAGCTCTGCATTCTCATGTTGACATTATTGCAAAAATTCCCATTTTTGGGATAATTTGGCCTGGCAGCCCCTGATTCGCTGGGCTGCCCTTTGCCATGGCTCTCAATATTCTCATCAAGCGGCGGATTTGGCTTGGCAGCTCCTGATTCGCTGAGCTGCCCAATGCCATGATTCTTGATGCTTCCAATTTTGGCATAATTCAGCTTTGCAGCCCCTGACTCTCTTGGATGCCCTTTGCCATTGCCATTATCATCATTTAGTTCATTGGACTTCAGGTTAGTGGCCTTTGATTGGCCAGTCACCATTTACATCAACCTTTGCCACCTTTTATCAAGGTTTTGTTGATTTTCTGGCGTCTGATTTGACAAAATGCCATTTTCAAGGGTTGTTGCCCTCAAGTACTACGCTTTTATTTATATTATTTATGTTATTAGTAGCTGCGATCCCCGCCTTAGGGGGGTTGGGGCAATGTGGCGATCAGGCAGCACCTTGACCGTCACATCACCCCCCTCAGAGGAGAGTCCCCTGTGTTCCCAGAATTCCTCCACCTTCCAGGGAAAGTTGGTGCAATTGACGGCTGTTTGCCAGGAGGATTCTTCTATTGGGTAGTTGAACCATTTTACCAAGTACCATCGCTTTTTGCAAGCGATCTTGGTGTCCAGAATCTCCTCCACCTCATACTCCACCTCCCCTGGGTTGTCCAACTGGACCGGCTCCAGCTTTGCTGGTATGGGTTTTTCATATTTCTTGAGCTGTGAAACGTGAAAAACTGGATGTGCGCGCGATCCTTCTGGGAATTCTAATTTGTATGCCACCTAATTCACCTGTTGAAGGACCTTGTTGGGTCCTAGGTTGATGGGTCCAAACTTCCTGCACTGTCCCAGGTGTGTGTAGTGTTTGGCATTTATCAATATGTAATCTCATCTTTGAGGGGAGGAGCCTCAGAGAAATGTGCATCTGCCTTCCTCTTCTGGGCCTCCGCCGCCTTCTCCAGGTTGGCTCTCAATGTCTCAAAATTTTCCCTCATTCTGGTCACTAACTCATCTGCCTTGGGGTTTGTTCCCCCAGCGTGTCCCTCTATTGTCCGTGGGTGATACTTTGGTTCACAAAAAAGGGTGACATTCCACTTGATGAGTTCGCCATGTTGTTGTATGCAAACTGTGCAATCCTCAGCCACTTGATCTAATAATCATGTCATGTGGTGAGTTACCACAGTAGGTACTGTTCCAGGGTCTGATTGACCCTCTCCATCTGGCCATCTGATTGGGGTGGTAAGTGGAGGAATGGCATGGTTTAATTTTTGGATTTTCCAGGAGGTGATCCCAGAACCTGGAGATGAACTGCGGGCCCCTTTCCAAGATGATCTCATCTGGGAGTCCATGTTGAGTAAAGACCTCCCTCACAAAGATTTCAGCCATGTCCTTCGCTGTGACCTTAGAGGTTCATGGGAAGAACGCAACATATTTTGTTAGTTGGTCCACCACCATGTCCACATCATAGCCCTCCGATTTTGGGAGCCTGGTGATAAAATACACACTCAGTGAAGTCCACGGCATTTGGGCGATCTGCAGTGGTTTTAACTTCCCTGCGGGTTTGTTTTGAGATGGCTTTGATCAGGCGCAGGTAAGGCAGCGCACAGTATACCCTCTTACTGTTCCCACTAGGCCCAGCCAGGAGTAGTTCCGGTATATCAGCTTGATTGTTTTCCCCACCCCAGGGTGTCCCACCAGGGGGTGGTCATGACATAACTCCATTACTTCAGTTTGAAGCTTGAGCGTCAGGACCCATAGGTGGTCATGGTGCAGGATGAGGCCCCCTCCTTCCTGAAATTCATGTAGCCTTTGCTGGGGTCCCCTCCCTCTATCTTTCTCCTGACCATGTCTCCAAATTTGGTGTGTCATTGGGCTGTCTGGATTCTCTCTGTTAAGTTGGCGCTTTCCTCCTGTATTGATGCAAACACCTGGGGAAGAGCATTGTGGCCGTGTTGAACTCATCCAGCTCCTCCTTCATGAAGGTCATTTTTGGGTCCCAGCTAAGTAGGTCTGGGAGTAAGTTGCTTTCCCTAGGCTTATATTTTATTTTAAAATCATATTGAGACAGCTCTAGGTGCCAGCGTGCTTGTTTTTAGTTTATCCTATGGGGGTTCTTGTGGAACTCCAAGGCCCTGTGGTCAGTCCAGATTGTGAATGGGTGGCGCGCGTACAACAGATGATGCTGCCACTCATCTAGTGCTGTGACAATCGCCGGGAGTTCCTTGTCATAGACAGGGTAGTTTGTTTCTGTTGGTAGCATCTTCCTGCTGAGTAGCATACTGGGTGCTCCAAACCATCCTCCCCTGTCTGCAAGAGGATCACCCCAATGGCGAAATTTAACACATCTGTCTCTACAATGAATGGGCGATCAGTATCTTTTTGCGCTAGGACTGGTACTGTGAGAAGGGCCTCCTTGATGGCCTGGAATGCACTCTCTTATTCCTCTCATATTGGAAAGGGACTTGCCCGGTCAACTGGGTAAGTGGGGCGGCTGATTTCAGAGAGGTCCTTGGTGAATCTTCTCAGGAAATTCACCACCCCTAAGAAACTTCACACACCTGTCTTATCCGTTGGTGCTGCCCACTCCTTCACTGCAGTCAGCTTGTCTGGGCAGATGGCTGTCCCCTTCTCAAATACAACGTTTTCTAGGAAAGATACTGAGCCCTTGTAGAACTCTCATTTGGAGGTCTTCAGTTGCAGGTTAGCCTTGTCCAGTGCACTGAGGATCTTCTTGACGTCCTTTGTGTGCATCTCGTGAGACTTGAAGAACACCAAGATGTCATCTATGTATGTGACACAGCATCTCCAAATCAAGTCGCCCAGGGCATGGTCAATGGTCCTTTGAAAAACGGCAGGGGCGTTCTTAAGTCTGAATGGCATAACCTTGTCCTAATATACCCCTAGGTGGCACTTGAATGCCGTGTACTGTTGGTGTTTGGGTACAACTGGCACTTGGTTGAAAGCATCGACCAGGTCCAACTTAGAGAACACCTGACTCCAAGCGATCATCTGTGAGATGCTCGCCATTAGCGGAATGGGATAGGGGTCCATTTCAGTTATGGCGTTTAAACATCGGTAGTCCACACAGGGGCGGAGCTCGCCGTTGGCCTTGGGGACCAGGAGGATGAGAGACACCACTGGAGATTTTGAGGGCACAATCATCCCTCGCTCCAACATATCCTTCTTTACTGTTCTAGGGCTTCCTTTGCTCTGGGGTTCAGGGGGTACACTGGGCTTCCTTTTGGGAGCTCAGCATCCCCTTTGAACTTGAACAAGAATGTGAAGGGGCCCTGTGGATCGCAGGTGGCGGCGACGCTCTTCTGTAACAGGCGTTTGTAGCCACTGAATTCCTATGGTATTTTTTCCCTCTCCGTCCCTAGGTGCACAGAGTTCACGCCAGGCCTGCTTCTGCCAGAGGTAAAGGATTCTAACGTTATATGCTCTTGTTCCTTGGGGTGAAGCATCATCTGGCCCTCCTCCAGATCAAAATTTGGGGAGTACTTATGCCACCATTTTATGCCCAAAAAGATGGGGTGGGGCAGGTTTTAGATAGCGCAAAAGTCTTCCCAGAAGTGGTGGAGTCCCTGTTGAAGCTTGATCCTGGGCTCAATCTCCCAGCATTACAATAACTTAGAGGTGTCTGCAAGAGTCACGGTACCCTTTTCTCATATTTGTACTCCCAATTTCTTGGCTAACTCTCGATCCAAGTAGTTTTCTTTGACCCCCAGTATCCACTAAAGCCCACAGTTTTTCTAACTTGGCCCATTTCTCTTTCTTCTTTCGCTTCAAAGTAAACGGAATAAACAGGTAGGAGGAAATGTTTACTTTATTAAGCAAAGAGATGTGAGCAGGGGTCAGGCAAAGGTTATAGGTGGGGCCATCCGAGCTGCTGGGATTAGTGGGTGCAGGAGCTGCAAGGCGTGGGGCATTTTCCCTGGGGGCCCCCTGCTCCTGTTGCCCCATATGGCTTGAGATGGGCTCTGACTCCGCGTGTCATCCGCGGAATCTACTGTGGTTCCTAGGCACAGGGGCCCTGGCTTAGGCCAAGGCTAGCTGGTTTTCTACCTGAGAAGCAACAGTGACCTCTTCTTCCAAGGTTGCCCCCAGGCGGGTGGCGGCCATAAATGTGAGGATGTCTGGGTAAAGGTTCTGTCTAAACAACCTTGCGAGCTGGGAAGGAGACACTTTTGTGGCTTTGGCTAGGGGCCAGAACAGCTGAGCATACTCCTTAATGGCCATTCTCCCTTGGCTGAGGGCCAAGAGCTCTGACCAGGCGGCATCCGGAGAGTCAATTGGGGTGGCGGCTCTTTCCACAAGGTGGAGGCAGTCCTCTAAAGAGGCTGGAAGGGCTGGCTGTGTTTCCAAAAGGTCAGTGAGCCAGATAGACAAGTTCTTTGGCAGGTCCACTATCATCTGGGCAATCTGAAGGGACGCGGCTGTTGTACTTCCAGAGGCCGCTGTAAGGCGGGCCTGTAATCTAATGCAAGAGAAGGTTCCATGCATTACACTCAACTCTTCCAGGGTCAATGCTTGTCTAAACTCAGATGTGGCATCAACGTGTTGGACATGAGCAACAGAATTCCCTCAGTATGGGAGGAGGCGAGCAGCTTCCCTCAGCAGGAACAGGATATTAAAGATGACCATCAGAAGAGTGGTAGTGTGCTTGTACCAAGCAGGTAGGGCTCTCTCATATGGTCTCCCCATCCCATCCCATAAAAGGGAGATGAGATAAAAATGAAATTCGTCTAATGTGATGAACGGGGTTTTTCCACATTGCCACAAAGCAGTTGGGCAAGAGGGCCTATGTGAGGGCCCATAAGCAGGAGAGGGCTGCTGTGGTTAGGTCCTTAATTTGTTGGCTTGATGAGCGATTGAGGTATCCCTGGAACACGGTGAGGATGATGCTCACACTGAGGAGGACAGTTTGTCCCCCAGAGAGGGCATACAGAGAGGCGACAGCTCTGTCAAGAACTGAGGAATGGTCCATTTTCTTCACTCAAAATCCCTGGTTTTCCTTCAAAATCTCAATAAATGATTTTGAATTTTTAAAATTTCTTTCTATTTTTGAGGTTTTTAATTGATATATTTGAATATGAAGATGTCTTAAACACCTTCTATTGGTTGTTTTTATTTTATAGAATGGTGGACATGGTGAAATTGGATCCCATGGAGTCCGCAGGCAGCGGGCTATTTGTGGGCCTATTTTGAGAATCTCAGCCTCCAATTTTCCCATCTAGGCTCATTCTAGACTGTTCATTGGGTACCCATGATATTACGGAAACTTTTCCACATATATTTTTGTTTGTCAGGGATGAATCAGAGCTTGGCATTCTCATGTCAACTTTATTGCAAAAATTCCTATTTTTGGGATAATTTGGTCTGAAAGCCCCTGATTCGCTGGTCTGCCCTTTGCTGTGGCTCTCAATATTTTTGTCAAGCGGCAGATTCAGCTTGGCAGCTCCTGATTCGCTGAGCTGCCCAATGCTGTGATTCTTTACACTTCTGTTTTTGGCATAATTCAGCTTTGCAGCCCCTGACTCTCTGGGCTGCCCTTTGCCATTGCCATTATTATCATTTAGTTCATCAGACTTTGGGTTGACACCTTTGATTGGACTGGTCACCATTTACGTTGACCTTTGCCACCTTTGCTCTGAGGTTTTGTTAATTTTCCAGCATCTGATTTGACAGAATGACATTTTTGGGGTCGTTGCCCTCAAGCCCTACGCTTTTATTTATATTATTTATGTTACTAGTAGCTGCAATCCCCGCCTTAGGGGGGTTTGGGCTATGTGGCGGTCAGGCAGCGCCTTGACCGTCACAATTGTATAAGGACAATAGACTAGATGGCAATAGTTTGTAAGATATAAAATCCATAAAGACATGCTTTTAGACTGTATTCTTACAATTAATTGTACAATGGCTTCCTGCTCTGATCTTCCTGATCACAAGTGTTCTTGACTTAATAAAACAGAAAAGTATTAAATAAAAAAAGCATGCATATTAAAATTCTCTCTTTCACTTCAAAATTTGAAATCAAAGCCAAATTTGAAAATTTAAAAAAAAAAATAGCTATTTAATTGAGCCAAAACTTACCAATGTCAATACCATTGATGCCTGCTACACAACTTAGGGGTGGTGTGCTACTATCTTGTGTATTTCAGCTGATGCTGAAGTGCACTTGGGCTGCCTCTGCTAGCCTTCCTAATGCGACCTGGAGTTATGTCCCCCTTGAGACTTGACCCACCACCTCAAAACTCCCAGGCGATGTGCCAGAGACCTTTGGTGCTCCCACGGAGCAATTTTCATTTCAGCCTCTGGGTCAAATATGGGAAAATCTTCTCATATGCAAGTGCGGCCATAATTGAGATGGCCATGGTGGTTTACAAACCCGCTGGCTTCATTGATTTCCGCCCCCACAAGGGGTATTTTGATCTTGGTTTCTACTCTGAAGCCAACGCAATGGTGGCAGCTAAGCTTCCTTTAGTTTATAAAATATTCCACTTCCCACCATTTGCACCAGCTCATAGAGAAGACAAATTTGGTGGTTCATTTTTCTGGATTGACCTCCTTCCTTCCACTAAATGCCTCTGCCATGAGCTCACGGAGGGTTTGGCTGTTTGTGGTGCAGACCCCATGTTGCAGTTTGTGGTGCCTAATGGGGAGGATCATCTGGAAGGCCCTCACACCTTTGCAATGATCTGCCTATTCCTTAAAACTTCCATCTTACAATCACCTCTCAAACAGTGATCAGGTCCACCCCTGATCACCTATTTTGGGCGCATCTCAAGAATGGATGCTTTTTTTGCTTAAAACTTGATCATTTGAAGCAAAAGTGCTTACAGTTTCTTCCCTCACCGCTTATGTGGCTCCCCCCTCCAGCGTCGCCCTAGCTTGTGCCTCGTCCCAATTTGCTAAATGGAACTCAATCCTCTTGCCCCCAACTTTTGGGAATTGTGGCGCTGCTTCCAAATTGACAGCCAATTAAAATACTAAAATTTTTTAAAAATTAGCTATTTGACCGGATTTCAGAATCTTGAGTCAGTGGCTGAGACAGCTATGACTGAGCTGCCATGGTTAACTGTCCACAACCAATAAGCTCCTGCCACTACTCTGATTCTGGTGGTTGTCTAAGAGTTGGCCAGGCTTAATCCATCCAAAAGTCTCAATTGTATCAATGATAATAACTGGACCTTTGTTGTTTAGCCAATTTCACTTTAAAGGAGTTTTATATTATACCCCCTGATTTGTGCCCTCACTATTTTCGCATAAAACCTGGTTTTGCAAATTATAAAAACTTAGATAAAAGGCAGTTGAGGCCGCAGCTGCGCCTGCCAAAGCCTTACTCCGCAATCATCTTCATGGGGAAATGGAACAACTTGTTGAGGGTATTACTATCCCAAATTTCCACCACCATTTTGAAAAGATGTAAAATATAAAATTGAATAGCTTGCTTTTGGTGCAGCCATGCTTGCATCAATGCGGCATAAACTTCATTTTTTGATCCCCATTATCCCAAAACCAACATCACATAAAGTTGTTCATTTGTGTGCATGCTCTCATCACATTTTATGAGCATCAACTTGTTCAATATGTTAAGGCGATGGATACTGCCAGCCTCATAAACAAAGAAAACCCGCAACTATACCTCCTTATGCCACATGTCGCTGATGCTCCCACACTGATGCTATCTAGCCATGGTCTGGCAGCTAAAGTGATGTTAATTTTTTGCCCATATACCCAGCCAGCTAAATTACAAGGGATAGCTAGGAGATAATTCCCTAATGCGAAGTGAATTGGATATCAGTTGACCCTGATTTTGGGGGAACTATGTTTGGGGGATTTTTCATTATTTGCCTGTTTAGATCCATCAGGGATTGATTCGGATGAATGCTTAAGATCTCATTGGGAAGAGTTGCCAATGAAATAGGGGCATCTGATAGTTGATTAGCTATCAGGTTTACCAATTTGGATTTGTCATGTTTCATCAAAAACCAATTGGATATTAAAGGATTAAGTTGTGAGGTTAGTGATGCCACCTGCAACTAGCAAATTGATCAGTTGGTTCATGGCCTTCCTTAATGGGTAACAAGTATCATTACCTAAGCAGGTCGCTTGCCAAATAAGGTTGGTTTGCTTGGATCAAGAGTAAAACGTTAGGGATACGTTTTCTGACTCTTTCCATTTTAGGTCTCAAGGATGTTCAATGATGGAATCCTATCCAGGATGGGGAAGACCATCACTGCTGAGACGAGGATGGGTGATTCAATGGCATTGGCTGCCATTTCATCGAGAAGGTGCCAACTGAGGGTTAGGCGCCCAATTCCTACTATAGATTCCCTAAAGAATTCACTAATAAAAAACACACTACTACACAAAGTTAAGAAGAGGTACAGATTGGCTTAACTCTCCATTTAGGTGTCACCTATCCTGGGGTTGATACAGGTGATAAGGAATTAATCAGCCAGGTGGACCAAGGATCATTGTATGGCAGGAAGCCAACACACTATTGTACACTACTTTACAAGTATACTTTTATCAGAAATTATTATAAGTTCTATTCTTTCTCAAGGATATTATTGCTGTGTGCGATAATTGGGAGACTCTTTGAGATAAAGAGCAAGGATCTAAGTGGGGATCCAGAGAAGAAGCTGAATCAAATTGTGGATTGCTGTCAACTGTGTGTCAAACCAGAGAAACTGTAAACAGGGATCTAAATGTAGATCGAATTAGGCAGTACAAGGGAACAAAAAACCTATTCAAGACATCATAAGTATTTTTGATAGGAAATACTGGATGAGAGTTGGACCAAAATTTAATATTTCAATTAAACTATAGTTAATAGTCGTTATACTATTATCAACAATTATATCAACTACTATCATACAACGCATAGAAATTCATAAAGCCCAAACCTGTGCAAGTAATATATTTATAGGGATTATTGGCAAAGAATAATCAGAAAACATATAAATTTTTTACATTTGGGCACTGGAAAAAAAAGTCCCCAAAGCTTCCTTGCTGTCTAATATGGCTCCCTAGGCTGAAAATTAAGGGTTATAAAAACATTTTTTTATGATAATCCCCTTTTTTGGTTTATTTTCAAGTAAAAATGCGTGGCAGCTCCCCCAATTGGGTTGGGCACCACTAGTGCTAAAAATCTTATTATAATTCAAACAACCAGTTTTTGATTGTTTTTGTTGTATAAAATTTGAGAGAAATATATAGGGATGGATGTTTCCCACGCCTTTAATAAAGATACTTTGACTTGTGCCACTAATTTATAGCAGTTCACATGAGAATCTACAGTATATTAAAAATCAAAAATGTAACGTCAGCTCAGCTTCATGACAAATGTCTCCCTGACATAATTAAAGGTAGAATCTCCCCTGACACATCTTATAAAAGATAAACTATCACTCCTCATGAATGATGGTACCAGATACTGGCAGTCTATACCACTAACTACAATTCATTAAATCATAACTTGAGAAATTAAGAATTAATTTGCCTTAATCAACAAAGACACAATCTGAGGTCATTAATTTGAATATGATTAAGTGGAACTGCTATGCCGCAGACCTAAGTGTCATAAAAACTTTAATATTTTGGCCCTTAATAAATTATGAGAATTTGACTTAAGATATAATAAGTTATATTATGCTAATAAAATTTATTCTTATTTTTAATCTAACCAACAATTCAGATCAAAAAACCATTCAACACTTTCACGCTTTGACTAGGTATAATTGGAAGGTTTCTTTTCTTCTTGATCATAATGCCCAGATCCTTGCAATCCTCAAAGCCCAATAGCTATCTCAGCAGCCTTTCTGACCAGGATAGGCGTGTCTTCCAAATATTGAATTCTTCTATGTGGTGCGCTATTGTTAAGTTAAGCAATATACCTTCACTTTCTCAAGTCAGTTCAACTAGTTATGCCTTGACGGTTATTAAAGGTTCATCTTCTATGACAGCTGCAACTCATTCAGAACCCAGCGAACCCAAGTCATTCCCATTAATTTTGAGTCCCAACCAGCAAATTTCCTATTAATCAAACGCAATCCTCATTTAAACGCCTCCCTAGATATTTGTGGCCCCATGGCTATTAAATAAAGAAATTTTTTAATTTAGTTAATTATTGTTATATAGTGATCTTCTCCCTGAATTAACTTTTTTCTGCTTTAAGTCTTACCTTCATATAGCCTTATTTCTTCACTTTGTGTGGGCTACATAGCCACTCCAGGTTTTCTATCAACTTGGTGTCTGAACTCTTGGAAGCTTATATGGCTTCTTCACTTACATCTGAGCCTGATATCGCTCCAATTAATCCATTTAAAACCACCAAGGATTGAATCTTTTCAAAACCAGTCTCTAGTCTCTGATTTACTCCAATAACAGTTCATACCAGCTTGCAAATTCCGTTGGCCTCAAAATTCATGCCTTGAAAGATCACCATATCCCCTTGATCCACCGCAAACTTTACAAAAGCTTATTGATGGAGCTTCCTGAAAGATATATCCACCTGATGACTCTACTTGGCGCGTGCATTCGCTTCCCACCAGCATGCTTTCCCATGGACACTGTGACTGACATGTGAAGAGTGTTAGATGAAGACCTCTTGCAAATGTTTTGAGAAAAAGTATTTATTTTCCTGGTATATCCTTGTAAATAAGCCTTCTAGCCAATTGTATTTGTTTTATGGATTCCTCCTCAAGTGTAGCCTCTCTTGTCTGTTCCAAAGTCCATTCTAATGGCCGCTTCCCCTGATTTAATGGCACTTCATTAGTCATCCAAGCCAACGCGCCTGGTGCTGAGTTTTCTTGGGTTTTGCACTTCTTCAGAAAGGTTTTGACAGTCAAAAATTTTATAAAATCACATTTCTCCCCCTATTATTCTTCTTCAGGCAACAATCAAGTAAGCTCATTCTCCTTATCTCCTAAATAAAGGTAATCCAGCTCCAATGACGACAAATCTTCTGAAAATTTAATTAAGTTTTACTATTCATTAATTCTATTGTTTTTTTCCATTTTTATAAATTTTATATTCTACATTTTTATAATTTTTATAATCTTATTTTTCATATAGGAAAAATTTATTTTCTAAGCTGGATACCAGAGGAATCAAAAGAATTAAGAGTTTTCTTCCAAATCATTTCTGATACTAGGACATTCAGTGATAAATGTGTCAATAGGCATTATTATATTTACCCTCTTCGAACTTGGGGTATCTGCTGTACAGCTTTGTCCTTCAGCCAGCATATTTTTGATTATTTAATGCACATACAGTTTATAAACTACTTCAGTTGCTTAAGGCTTATCAATTTTCTTCTAAGAGAAGTTCACCAAATGTACATTAATGAATTCTCCATCAGGTACTATAATAGGGTTCATGTCATTGGTAATTGAGGCTTCATTGCTGGCATACTTGTTTTGATCAGGTGAACTGGTGTTTATGGCACAATAGAGTGTCCCACTTCTATTGTACTAGCTAATTTCTATCATTCATAAAGTTAACTGGGAGGATGAAATTGGAGCTATGTTGGCAGCATCTGTAGTCGCAGTGTCCTTTAGATTGCAATTAAAACAGATAATTTTGTTTAATGGAGGAATAGCTTGACATTTTTAGGTTGCACTGTTTAATATGCTTGTCATAATTCCAATATGACTGGATGATAATAGTGGGACAGCTAGGGTGGATTGGAATAATCCGCCAAAAATAATATCAGTTACAATTATTCAAGTGCCTTGAGATGAGGCGATATTGGGATATAACATGTTATTATTGGATCTCCTCTAAATAAGGCGATAAGGTGATAAGGCAATGTTGACATTTGACAAATATGAAGTAAATCACCTACAATTAGCTTGATATAGAATTAGATAATAACAAGCCAAATTTGAGGAGAATCGACGGAATAGAATAGCCCAAGCTATGAGAGCAGTATTGTCTGAAGCTACTGTATATAAGCAAATGGGCAATTGAGAGAAAGAAGGTTTTTAATTTTAGAGAGAGCGGGACAGCGGAAGATCATTATATCTATTAAAATAAATAAAAGAGTCAATTGGGGCAATTACTCCTATTTTCAGTATATTTTCAAGTGTCCAAAAAACTGACAATCCCCACATAGTCTGTCTGTTGATCAGTGGGTTCAACCTGTACAAAAAATATGGAAGATCCTAATTTAATATCCTATTTTTTTAAGAGTAGTGCTCACTTCAGGGGGCCTATTATTCAACTACTAAGTACTAAGAGACTCCAGTCGCCAGCCATGTCTTACACAGCCTGAGTTACTGGGAAATCTTCACAAAACACTCACCAGCCAGTTATGAGGAGCTCAAACTTACCTTAGACAAAGTGCTTATAAACAGGATGAGCTCCTCCAAGAACGAAACGCTGTCATGCACCAGCTTGATAGCACGTTTAGCCAAATGCATATTTTGGGACAACAAAACAAGGAACTCAACAACCGGTTGGATGATACTACCAAATGGTTGCAGCACGCAGAGTGAAAAGTGACCAGCACCTCTTGATCTTCTCACTGGGACAGGGATGACCACCAAGAGAGGGCATCATATGAAGAAGAATATGACGCTGGTTGAAGCTACTACAACCAGGATGGTAGTACTGGATATGACTATGAGTTAAAGCGCCAATTCCTTCAAGTAATAGTGGTGCCACACATGACAGAAGGTCACGCTTTCCCTGAAGCGGCGGACATCCCAACTTCTGCTGATCCAGCTTCTCATTGTGAAACTGCTACAGATCTTGACTCATTCCTCAATATGGGCCAAAAACCTGTGATTGGGATGAGGAGGCTAATATCAAAAAACTACTACCATTTGATTAGAACGGGAACATTCATGATTTCTTCAAACGGTTTGAGTTTGCAGCAGAAGGTGCATCTGATAGATGAAAGGCAAATTGTTGGTATCTACCTTGGATGTCAGGAGTGCCAATCAAGTCACCTATTACCTCCCAAGTAGCTCTGTCACCTATAAGGATGTAAAGGATATCATACTTCGTCTGTTTGGGGGTACCTCAAAGATGTCACAGCGGAAAGCAGAATTCTTAACAATTGGATTCCGCCAAAATGAGACTCTCCTGGAGCTCACATATTAGATTCACAACAGAAGCCCACATGTTGATTGGGACAGGATACTTAGCAGAAGCTGACGTGTGCATCACCAAGACCTCCATGGCGAAGCCATATCAAGAGCTTCACAACGTCATTTCGCCACTTCTGGATGATGACGTACTTTTGCTCAAGATTGTACAGTTTTTGCGTCACATATCCCCCAACTTCCCACCACTGAATATTGAATGGAAGATTACTGCCTCTATTGCACCCTCTTATTCAAGAGAATACTCTAATCTGACTCCAGCTCCATTTAGTAATCCTCAGACTTTATATAGCTCTGCGCCTCATCCTTACCAAATTATACTCAAAAGTTTGATCAGCGTCAATGGGCTGGTCACAAAAACTATCAGCAACCCAGCTATTGACCAGGACCTATCTATGCCAAACGTCAACAATCCTCTTACTAACCTGAGCCTGGTTACGCTGAATGACCCCAAACTTTCCGATCTGGACCCTCTTATGACAATTAGGGACGTGGCTCTTATGGGGTTAAATGCTATGATGCAGCTGCTTTGGTCATTTGGTAAAATTTTTCATAACCGCAGTGTGAACTATGTACATCAAGATCAATACTATCATGGAAAAGATGGAGCTGAGTAGAGATGGGACCCTCTATCTCCGCAATACCAACCCAAAACATCCCTGAATCAATAGTAGTATACCCTGCGGAAGTCCCTCAGTATGATGACAGAATTTTTTATCAGCAGCCAGTTGGAGGAGTAAATGTAGTGACATGAGCTCAAGACAAGGCGGCGGCAGAAGAAAAGTCCTCAGAACAACTGAAGCCGTATGCATGTCAAATGCTTGATCAAGCTTCTTTGGACAAACTTGATTCTTCCGCGGATGCGCCAACTCTGAAAGGAGTAAAAGTCGCCCTTCCAGTAGATGCCATTGCCAAAGAATACCCCAAATTGGTGAGGGGATAATGAATTTTCTTGGGAAAAGAGAGCCTGTAAATGTTCACGTATTAAAAAGTCGATAGACTTCTTATTCTGAGTGTACATACTGTGATATTTTTGTAGCAAAGAATAGGGTTCACACTATAATAGATACTGGTGCTCCAGTCAACATAGATTTCACTAAATTGATGGCAAAGGTGACGTTAAAATATGATGTAGACAATTGAATGGTGTACGGAACTGCTGGAGCAGTAAGCACCATTCCTGAGGGAGCTTACAGTGAGTACCTCTATGCTTTGGGTCCATTATTGTTGTGGCTCTGGCGATTGTGCTGCCAAATGAAAACTACCTGTTAATTGTAACCGCTTTCCTGCGCCGTTTTGGGGATATCATTAATATGACAGAGGAGACCCTCGCCATTCTGGGTCAGCGGATCCCAATTTACTTCATTACTAGCAAAGTACCAAAGGATCTGGTGCATATGAGCCATATCAACCTTGCCTATAGTGATGGGGTGATGCCAGTTTGCTATCACCAAATAAAGCACAAGACTTGGACCCTTCCCCAGCAAATATATGAATATCAAGGGATACCTCTTTGAGCTGCAGGGCCCATATCTACACATTCTGGACATCAAGTCTTAGTGAACATCAAGTTAGAGGTGGAAGTGCTATTGGACTATATGGGAGATCATTGGGCTCTATCATCAAATGTGGTTTGAGCCGCATGTGGTTTCAGGGATTATAATTCTGGGGCATGGAGAGATTAATGTTTTGTTAGCAAACCTACAAAGCAAACCAATGCAAATCCGCTGACACTAAATTGTAGCATACGTACATTTGATACCAATAGATGAGGTCCTTTAGGTTCATGATTTTGAGTCGTTAAATGAATTTGGTCTACCAGTCAAGGCACTGACTAGCATACTAATGGTGGTACTGTGGAGTAATTTAATAGTAATGTCAGAAGAGCAAAAAAACCAAGCAATAGCTTTATATCAGAAGTACAAGGGAATTTTTGCTGTCGATGATCATGACTTAGGGTATGCTGGAGGGTGGTCCATTGAGTAGACACAGGAGATCATCCCCCTATAAGGTCCCAGCCAATCCGCCAATCAAGGGCAGCAGAAGATGTTGTCGCTAACAAAATTGACAAGTTGCTAGAGCAAGGGATGCTCAAACTGTACAAAAGCACATGGGCTTCGCCCATTCTAATTGTAAAAAAGAAGGATGGCATCAACCGCATAGTAATAGACTACCAGAAGCTCAACAGTATTACAAAAAAGGACTTTTACCCTTTGTCAAGTATCAACGATGTTTTGGATTGGTTAGGAGGAACCCATTATTTTTCAGCGATGGACTTGATATCCAGTTTCTGTCAAATTGAGTTACCTGAGGTGGAACAGGAAAAATGTGCTGTAATCACCTCCAAAGGACTTTTTCAACCGACGTGGATGCCTCAAGGGCTGTGCAACGCCCCAACTACATTTCAGAGAGCCATTTGTACTATTCTTAGTGACCTGAAACTATCATGCGTCCTTGTATACCTCAACGATATTAATGTTTTCTCTCAACCTTTTTGGAGCATCTCAACCACCTAAAAGCAGTATTCCGCCAGCTGGCTGAGGCAAAAATTAAAATTAAACTCAAAAATGTAACTTCTTCAAAAAATTAGCTGGAATATCTGGGGTTCATGGTAGACTCTAAAGGGCTGAAACCACAGCTGGCTAAGGTGGAGGCCATCAGCAAAATGACTACACCTAATAGTAAATGTGACATACAGGTATTTTTTAGTAATGATTGGTTACTACCAGTGCTTTATCCTTAATTTTAACTGTACTGGGGGGCCTCTAATCAAGTTGGAAAAAAAGACACTGTTTTTGAATGGACGGAACGCCATCAATCTGCTTCCAATATACTTCATATGGCGTTGATCAGAGCACCAGTAGTATGCCATCCAAACCTTGATTGGGAGTTTATTGTTCAGATGGATGCATCCCTTTCCGCTGTTGGGGCAGTACTTTCTCAAAAAATGAAAGGAGAGGAAAATCCTGTAGTGTATCGTAGTCTAATTCTGAACTGTCATGAGAGTAATTATACTGTGACTGAGTGGGAAAGCTTATCAGTGATCTATGCATATAAGTAATTCAGAGTCTATCTGCATGAGGTAAAGTTTAAAGTTGTAACAGATCACGAGTCATTACGCTGGTTGCAGAACCTCAAAGAACCTGAAGGTCGTTTGAATCATTGGGCTCTTAAGTTACAGGCTTATGACTTTGAGATTCTTCATTGGCCAGGAGTAAAGCATCAGAACGCTGACTGTTTATTTTTATTGCCAACTGTTGCAGTGACGGCAGACCTCAGTCACATGATGTACAATAAGATGCTCATCAGAAAATATGATGATGAACTGCACCAAGTGATCAAAGCGTTAAAAGAGATGCAAATGATTACCTAGCAACAGAATGGGGAACTGTAAAAGCGGATTGGCGATTCTACGGTGAATTTTCCGTGACCTTCAGCATGACCAGGAATTATTATGAGCGCCCACAGGGCATTTGGACATATTAGGGTTCACAAGACAATAGAGTTAATGCGCCCTCAGTACTATTGGGAAAGCATGAGCTTTGATATGCTTGAAACTATTTTCTGTTGCCATCAATGCCAAGTGGAGAAGCCATTCCGCTGCAAGACTTCATACTGGGTAGTGAAACCACATTTTGCTTGGCACACAGTTTCTCTTGATGTCTTTGGTCCCTTGCCAACAGGAGTCAACCTGTGTAAGTACATTCTTGTGGCTATCTTCATTTGACCTGGTAGGTCAAAGCAGAAGCAAAGGAGATTTGGAGGCAGTTACAGTGGCCAAGTTCATGATGGAATGCATTATTCAGTGACATGGATGCCCTCAGTTTATTCTCCCTGACAACGGAACTAACTTTACCTCGCACATACTCCAAAAACTGAACAAGCTTATGGGAATCCGCAGGGTTCTGTTGACCCCATACCACCCCAAATCCAATGAAATGGTCAAACGGGTGAATGGGACTCTGGTTAACATACTACAAAAATTAGGAATGGATCGACCTTATGATTGGAGCTCTCTCCTTTCCACTGCTGTGTTCACCTATAACATTAGTAACCATTCTGCCACGGGAAAAAGTCCCTTCCAACTACTATATGGCCAACACCCAGCTCTTTCAGCGTTACTTTATTTGTGTGTAGAAGACACCAGCGGAATGGAACCCCAACACTATTTGACTAACCTTGCAAACATTCTGATCAAACTGCAAACTGAAGCATATTCCTTCAGCTTAGCCAAGAAAATCAGGAATCAGGCTGCCAATCAGGTACATCATAGTGGGCTGGTGCCATTCAAGGAAGGCGATATGGTCCTCTTCCATGACCAACATGGATTTAGCAGAAACACAAGCTGGCCAGTATTTCGATTAGTCCATTTGAGGTTATAGAGAAGACTGGGGTCAACGTGTTTACCATCAAGGACCCCACAAGTGGTTGGATTGTCAAAAGAATGCATGCAAAGTTCCTCTGACCATACAAGCATAGGAGCCTTACCATCCAGTCAAGGAGGGGGTAATGTCATGATTCCAATATGACTGGATGACAATCATGGGACAGCTAGGGCAGATTGGGAAGAATCCGTCAAAAATAATATTAGTTATAATTATTCAAGTGCCTTGACATGAGGCAATATTGGGATATAATGGGATATATTGGATCACCTTTAAATAAGGCAATAAGGTGATAAGGCAATGTTGACATTTAACAAATACAAAGTAAATCGCCTACAATTAGGGTGATAGAGAATTAGAAATAACAAGCCAAATTTGAGGAGAATCAGCAGTGTAGATTAGCCCAAGCTATGAGAGCAGTTTTGTCTGAAGCTGCTGTATATAAGCAAGATGGGCAATTGAGAGAAAGAAAGTTTTTAATAGTAGAGAGAGAGCGGGATAGCGGAAGATCGCTGTATTTAATAAAATAAATAAAAGAGTCAATTGGGGCAATTGCTTCTATTTTTAGTATATTTTTAAGTGTGTCCAAAGGACTGACAATCCCCACATCATCTGTCTGTTGCTCAGTGGGTTCGACCTGTATGAACAATATGGCAGATCCTAACGATACCATTTGATTTTATAACAATGCTGATTGGTAATTTTTTATTATTCAACAGGCTTTCCGCAGGTGTGGCAGATCCTAATTTGTATCTAGTATTGGGAGGTCCATAGTCTTTTGAGAATCAGCATAGATAATTAACCATTTTAAACATCATGAGGTTTTTAATGAAGGTAGGTAATAAAGTATACATCAAATTTTGATAGGGTTGGACTGCAAGTTGCAACGTAATCTTAGCACAGAAATTGATCATGGCCTTTGCGCCTAAGAGAACTTGGGCTTTGTGGTAGAATCAATCTACAGATTTGTCAGTTATTTCATCCTTCTTTTAGAAAATTTTCGTGAATTTGATTTTTCTGGTTGACATTTTTCTGAACCTCCAAACTTTCAAAAGATAATCTCTTTGCATCAGTATAATAATGGTTTTTGTCAAAGTGTGGCATATTTAGTTCAATATACCATTCATCTAAGCTGTTTCTAATAGTAGCTGCTTTAATATGATAAATGCCCATACATGGCCATTTTGATTTTTTATGAAAGTGACCATGCTACTATCTTTATTAAAAGCTGGCAGGTTTAAAGAATTTGTAATTAGCATTTTACCGCTAAAGATGATCACAATTTCTCCTTTGCTGGCTTGAACCATGTGTCTCAGGACGTTGAGTCACTGCACCACAGGTAGAGGAATTTGGGTTAGCTAAAGCAACCATATTACTAGGCATCTATTGACGTGGCCCAGCGTCAGCTTCAACAACTATTACTGAGGCTTTATCCTCACAGTACTCAGAGGTATTTCCAGTCAAATCAATCACGGTACATTGACATTGGCCATTGTCCAAATCTCTAATTTGACGATTGATTTCATCTTCCCAGTCAATAAGAATTCGGTTTTCAAATTTAATTTACCAATTTCCTCATTTTAGACTGGTTGATTGTAATTTCAGAACAGAAACAACTTGATCTGTTTCCTTGATTGATTTTCTGAATTTGTTCACTTCCACATGGAGAATATTGTTAAACTCATTGATGGAGGTGAAACCCTGATTGAGATTATTGATCTGGAAATACAATCAAAGAGTCATGAAATTTCATAATTCTCCGTCTGCTGGCCCTCAGCCTTTGTGCATCAATAATTGAAGTTTTTCTTTAAATTGTTCCTTTATATGAGAAATTTGAGCGCTCAGTCATTGACACTAGTCACAAATTTACTGTTATTGTTTAGTTGTTCCTCTTGGTCTTTGTGGCTAAGTTTCATGAATTCTGAAGCGCACATAGAGGTCAGGGATAAGCTGTTAAACCAAAGTATACTGACTCCTCATTCATCCAAGAAATTTTGAAGACATGGCATAATTTGTTGTTTAGCTATTGCGCTAATTCTATAACTGAATTATAAACCCACGTGGCTAATTTGTATTTCGCCTTCAGGCTATAGTGGAGCTCACTAAAGTTAGCTTTCAATTGCTTATTTCCTACTTGAGCCGCTTGGATGTAGTTTTGTGAAAAATTGACCAACTCATTTATGGCTGCTTAATAGCAGATGATGGTCACTTGCAAGTTTTCTGAAAATAGGATGGACAAATTAAATTTATATTGGGTAATGTTCTCTATCCCAATAAAATTGTGTCTGATTTGAGCAGCACTCAATTGGTGATGAGCCAAATCTCTCGCCCACAGCACGTCTTGCTGCCATTGATGATATAGCTGATTGCTTATGTTGTCCGTGTGCCCTTGCCCCATCCAATAAACTCTTAATAATCAGTGTTAAATATGTTCTAGTTCCTCATGATTAATGGGTTTTTAAGGGTAGTGATAATAGTTACGTCATTCTAGTTGATCTGGGGAACAGTCATTTTGGTGTTCTCAGAAGGCCCAAAAATTTTCTGAATAGTTGATAAGTGTTGGGGTTGTTCCCCTGCTTGGTATGGTCACCATCTGCCATTCAAGCCATGAGCGCCACAGTTAACGTTTTCAGCATACTTCAGATGGTTGGTTCTTTGTCTGGGATTAAAGTCAAAGTTACAAACGCCTATTATATGAGGACAATAGAACATATGGCGATAGTATAAGGTATAAAATCCAATAAAGATAAGACTTAAGGCTATATTCTTCTGTTAATTGATTGAACAATGGATGCCTTCCCTACTCTTTTTGATCACAAGTAAATTTCTTACTTAATAAAACGGAAAATTTGAAAATGCAAAAAGCTTAAATATCAAAATTACCAAGTTAGATTGTTTTTAATGTAAAAAATTGAGAGAATTATATAGGAGTTGATGTTCCCCAAACCTTCAATCATGACACATCAACTTGCCCATCACTTAGCTAACATACTCAAGTGGGTATGCAGTACATTAGACGTCACACTGTAACCCAGCTCATACTTGTAGACAGTGTATTTCTGACATAATTATTTTTAAGATAGCATCTCTCCTGACTCATCTTATAAGGTATAAAATATCGCTCCTCTTGAATGATGGTAGCATATAAAAAGGCAGTTCTTACCACTAATTAATAATTAATTCAATTGTAGCTCAATAAACATTTCTACTGACTTTGACCTAACCAACAAATCCCCCAATCCTGGTTCATTAAATCAAATATGTTAAGTGGAACTGCTAGGATGCATCCAAAGTTCTATTTATGCTTAATATATTTTACGTCCTAAATTGCTGATATATTTGATATAAGATATAATAGTAAGACAAAGGCTATTATTAGTTCTAACATCTAATCTTCCTGACAATTCAAATTCAGTCAACTATTCAACACTGTTAACTGAATGAAAATCTCGAGAACAAGTGGGACATACAAGTATTTTGTATAGTAGGGATATTACAGCAAGTTCATTCAAGGATCACTCATTTGGCTGAGCTCTTGTTTCACCTACTATAAAGTGGAGTATATTCTTTAGCTCCCCTATTGTGAGATTGTTTTTAAAATGTGAAGCAAATACTAACTTAAGCGCCAGTGCTACGTTATCATGACTTCAACTGGTATTTTATTATCTAATCTGATGCTTTATTACCAGCCATTAGAGCTGTGGTCTATCAGCATGATGAACAGGGAGAGAAGCAACCAAGTAGTTTTCTGCATCGCATCCTTACCAAACAAGAAGTAATTATATCATAATAGAACAAAAATGTTTAGCGGTTATTTTTGCATGTAAACAACATTGTGTTAAATTCAAGGCACCAAGTTCCAAGTGGTCACTGACCATGCCTATTTTCTGTGGCTGTATAACCTTAAAGATTATGAAGGACGGTTATAAAGGTGTGCATAAAGCTCCAGGCCTATGACTATGAGGTGGTACATCAATCAGGATCCTCTCATTAAAAAGTTGATTGATTTTCTAAACTAACCATAATGTCCATGCTGATTCCATATGCTGATCAGCTATTTTAAAATAAAACCTGTAGTATGATAACGAACAGCTTCATCTTTGGTGAACTATAAATCAATTAATGAAGAAACCTGAAGTCTGGAATGGGGTACTATACAAGAATTATAGTGATGGTAGAAGGTGGGTATACCCATTGCCTCATGAGTGACTGTAAATCAGTATGCAATCTCATTGCATCGTTGGGAATGGAGGACAAGTCAAGACACTAAAGTATATCAAACAGAGCTACTATTAGAAAAAATCATTGAGGTTTAACAACCAGGAATTCTTGACAAAGTGCCAAGGGTTCTAATCGTAACAATATTTTAAAACTTCCACCGCCTATCAGCTGATTGAGCCTTAATTGGGCATGGTACATCATCTAATTGATGTTATCATTTCTCTACCAGTTAGAATCTCAACCATAAGTACATTGTGTTGGCAATTGACTACTTAAACAAATGGGTCATAGCTAAGTCCTTATACGATAAAGAAGCTTTATACAACTAAGTTTACCATTGAGCACATAATATAAAGGCATGAGTGTCCACTGTTATTAAAACTCAGAAGCTTTTAGTGACTCAAATGAGCTTTAATTTTTATATATTCAGGATCCGTCTATTCTATTCAGATAGTAACTCGCTTCAGCTCCCTTGTTCAACTGCACATATATTTGTTTGTGCGTTGTTTAACTTGTTAATAATTACATGGGACGCTAATAGTATGAAGACTACTACTCTATTTGAGCTTCTTTTAGACAGAGAGTTATTAGTTACGTGCCAACCTGGTAGTCTATCCTAATCTTAAATGGTAATCTAGAAATTCTCTACAGAATTTTCAATATTTGGTAGAACTTAACATCAGCTCAGGTTCAGAGGTTCTTTCCATCACTTCTTGTCACGAAGAATCTGCAGAGATCACAGCAATAAAATAGACAAAGTACTTTTTGTGCTCTTAACTCTAATCACATGATTAAATTGTCCAAACTATAGAAATTTAATGAGAGAATATTCTATCTGTACTTGATCTGCTTTATTAAGAAAATCAATAAGGGAATATATAGGGAATCTGGAGCCCAAATCTTAAGTTGGCGCCACAATTGTGAACGGCAGCCATCACTGATGAATTAACCTCCAGGTTCATGCAAAATGATGATCTCCCTCATCAAATACATTGAGTTCTCTTCTCTACTCAAATGCAACCTCTTCTGATTAAAACAAAGAATGTGTCCCAATGCCTTTGCTCTCCATTGAATCACCCTTATTAGGTTAACAACCTGCTTAGGTAATGGAACTCTTACCCATAAAAACATCAGGCTGTGATTCTAAAGGTTTGACACACAAGGTGATCTATATCTGGTGGCATAACTCACCTACCAACTCAAAATCCACTTCGTCAATTGGCAACTAACCTCAATCAACTCTTACAAGTTAATTATGTTACTGATATTAAATTTAACTCCATAACAACCTGTTTATTGTCAGGGATTGCTCCAGCTGAAACACTAATCTGGAGGATTGTAATCCAGCGGATCAATAAATATTCTATGAGAATAATTTTTTGAAAAATAGTTATCATCTATATAATTGATAACTCCCACATCCACTAATGGGATAAATCCCCTTGTGGACAAGCAGATAAATCATAATCAATAAAGCTAGGTAATGTGGGTAAGACTTCCAATACATCCCCGCTTGACCATATTATCCAGTAATGAAGAGTTTCTGAGGCATACGCCCCTTTGATTCCTGCTTGAGTCCACCAGCTTGGGTTGAATTTGATTTCTCCTAGTTCATCTCATTTTCCTTGCTTGATGCATCTGTGGATAATCCTTCATATTAGCATGTTTCCGTTATGTGTCCTCCTCACTGCCACCTCTGCAGAGTGCATTTCTCATAGCCACATTCTGTGCCAGCCTGGTTCAGGTGTTTTTACCAATAAAAGGTCTGGAAAGCCTGTTTTCCCCCAGTTCAGGGTTATATGATACCTCATTGTTAAAGGATCTTTCCAGGCAACTTATCCAATTCCTTGTTCCCTGTATTCCACCAGGCTGAGCTTCATTCTTTAGGGACTACTCCCAGCAAATGCAATTCCAACCTTCCTGATTCTACTAATATATTCTAATTCAGCGCCCTGGGACTACTCACAGGGGACTCAATTTTAACCTGAGTTGGTCCTACCAATAACATATGGCACATCACCAGATTCTTTCTACTGATGAAATTTAATCAGTACTTTATATTTTTTCCATTTTTTATTTTTTTATATATTTTTCCTTTATGGTTTCTTATTCTATAATTTGTTTCTGTATTTTTCTCTTCTGTTATTTTCTTCTTCAATGGGACTTAATCTATAATAGGTTCAGAGGTCCATATTTTCACTTTCCCTATTCTGGTTCAGTAGCAATTTTTTTAGCTTACCCAGCCATTGTGGTTCAGAAGTCTATTTTTAAGACTTAACCACCTATCATGGTTCAGAGGTCTCTGGGACTTGATCAACACTAAGATTCAACCTAATTTTTTAGATTCAATGGTCTAATGGAAACCTTACACTTATATCTCTCCTAGAACTTTTACTTATGATATCTTTTATGGAATCATTTCACTACATGACCATCCATGATATTCTTAATCATGTAGGCATCAGTTGCCAACTTGGCGATTACTTCAAAAACTTAACCACAAAGCATCCAAATTATTTCTTCATAAAAAACCTTTAAAGTCTCTATAGGCTACCCTATCCCCCACATGGTACTCTTACTTTGCTGGTCAGTTCTTGTTGTTCATCATTTTTCTTTAATTCTTTTTGAAAATTTGATATCAAATGTCTGCAATTGCAGTTAAACCATTATATTGGGCAGTCAGTTCATGTATTGATTGGTACTCATCCCCACTGCTGGCTTTATGGATAAATACAAAATTAGTAGTAATGCTGCCCTTTGTCCATAAAGTAATTTGAACGGCGTCTTAATGTCACTGTATGATAGCTTATGTTGTAGGAGAAGGTAACAAACTTAGGTAAGATCAAGTGAAGTTTTCCCATGAACAAAATTCTTAGCGCCATAATTAGAGTTCTGTTTACTCAAACCACTATTCCATTTGGTTCTATCCTATATGGAATGGATACTACTCCTCTTGTTTTCCATAATTTGTTAAGCCTCAGAAATACATAGAGGATAAAATTGGTTCCATTGTTGCTTAAGATAACTTGAGGGCATCATTGCCAGCATACCACTTGATCCAAAATGAATTTCGCTGAGATTTTTGCATCAAGTATGGTCAGGGCTTTTGTTTATAACCATCTAGTTAGATGGCCTTTTGCCACAATGACAAAATATCGCTCCTCTTGTATTTATACTCAGGGGTCCCATTACATCTATTGACACCATGTACCGCATAAATCCAGGTTTATTAGCCTATATCCTGTTTTTGTGGGGCTTGTGAAGTTGACATCACACACAACAGGCTAGGTAGTCAACAACTTCATAGTTGATGAATCCCAAGTAGTACTGGTTAATATGGTCCATGGTTTTCCTTAGGCCACCATAGCCAATGACTTTTTGTGCAGCTTGTATTTTTTCCAGTTGTTATGATGTCTGGATATAAAAACGTTTTTCATGATTTGTTTAAAAAAAGCATACATTTTTATCTCAGTGTTTTCCATCACTTTCTCTTAGTGCACCTTAGATCTCAGGGTTTGTCCCCAACATTGCCTTTGATCATCCTTTAGAAAAACTCGTCCGCTTGATGATAGACAACCTGGAGAGCAGGTAATCTTGATAATCTATCAGCATTTTGATGCGCTGCTCAGGCCTGGTGTGATATCTCAAAATCATAATCTTGCAATCTTGGCCCATTACGCCATTTGCACATCTGGTTCCTTCAGGTTAGGGTGCCAGTATAAGATGAGTGGTCCTTCACTACTTTAAAGTGTTACATGGATGTATACTCAGAATTGCTTGCATGATTAGAGCTGCGAGGTATTTGAACTCCGTCATGGTATAATTACACTCTGCTGGTGTTTTTGTTTGACTCACATAGGCCACTTGATGTTTTTATCTTCATCCACTTGACTCAAAACAGCTCCAATCGCTGTCAACGAAGCATCAGTGAACGATATATTCCCAAAAGAAATTTGGATACTCTAATACATGACTGGTCATTAGTTTCAGCGTATCTCAAATAAAATACTTGAGCCTCATTGTTCCACAAAAATCATTTTCTTAGATCATTCAATAAGCTGAATAGTGGCTTCATGCTTTTAGTGAAATCTGTTATGAACTAATGATAGTAGCCAACCATCCCAAGAAATACTTGGATAGTCTGAATGCTCTTTGTGATTGACCCATTTTATTTTCCATATTCTTCTTATGGGGTTGCAGCCCGCTAGAGTTTATAAACAAAACCTCAATTACTCAAGCTCTTTCTTGAGAAGTGACATTTCTTTGGCTTTATTTTAAAGTTTGCCATCGTTAGGCGCTTGAACACTTAATATAAGTGCTCCAAATGGTCCGTGAATTTACTGCTAAGTACGTTAATATCATCCAGATAAACTAAAATGCAGCATAGCTTCAAATCACTGAGAATAGAGTTAATTGCTCACTAGTATGTCACAGGTACATTGCACAATCTCTGGGGCATTTAGGTTAGCTGATAAAGTCCCTGTGCATTAAATATCGCACATTTTTCTTGGTCCTCCTTTAGAAAATTTATTTTGTTCGATATCCTGAAGTTAAGTTCATCACTGAAAAGTATTTGGCGTTCCCTAATCGATCAAGCATGTCATCAATTTTCAGCTTTGAGTAAGAATCCTTTTTTGTAATTTTGTTCAATTGGCAATAATCAATCACTAAATGATCTGATCCATCTTTTTTAATAATGAGGATCAGGTTTACTCATAGAATCAATGACAGAATGAAGAGCTTATGCTTAACTATAATACTGATTTCTTTGCTGACCACAGCTTCAGCAGCTCTAGAGCTTTGTACAAACTCATCCTTATTGGCAAATATTCCTCAGTGTCAACTTTATGGACTACGTTCTTTACACATCCTAAGTTGTGATCATCTTGGTGAATATTTCCCAATATCTCTCAAATAAACAGAGCACACCTTCTTGCTTCTGTTTGGTTTAATCAGACAGCTGCTCTGATAGTTAAAATATTGGCACTTTAGAAGTTTCAAATGGCAATCCTTAATCCTTTAACGTTCTAAAATCAGGGAAATTGTTATCTGAATTAGGATTATATAAAGAGTGTGACAACTTGATTTTTTGCTATCTTCATTAATTTCTTTCACAGATCAGCCAGTAGCACGTTTATTTTCTGTTCCAGAATAATTATCTATGGCACTGCCCATGGCTCAATTCTTGAATTCTCTATGGGCAATGGCTTCTCCATATGGTTGTTCAGGGATTTTGAGTGTTAATCCTATATTAACGATTATCTTTGTTCCTGGTGGTATAGTACTTGTTGTTCCATTCTTAAGAGTATCCCACACTTTTCTAAATATCCTTTGGTGTTTCTATCCGCCTTTGCCCAAACAACTTGTATTGGATGAGAACATTGCCATCATTGTAAATCAAGTTTACAAAATTGTTCTTTTTAGTCAGCGGCAGTTACCCTTCCCTCTGCTATACTAAGGGCAAGGTCTGCCCCAGAATGGTCAAAGTATTCTCCTCAAAAATTAAAATTTACTCCATCTTTCTCAGAAACTCCGTCCCAATGAGTATATAATAAATCTTACTAGATAACATGATGGTGAGAACTGATACCACAAGTGAATTAAAACAAAGTGGCAGTGCACTGTAGACTCTATAGGGGTATTGTCATATCTGGTACAGATGTTTTATATTCCTTACATTGTCTTAAAATTGGTGAAATATTCATTTTTTTCATCAATTTGTTTGAAATTATGTTAATAAGCGCCCCACTGTCAATATTTTTCCTCACTCTCTCTCAGTTAACTATGATATATGCATAGGTACACTCAAATTATTGTAATAGGGTATTTACTGAGTGAATGGCAGCATTATTTACCAATTGAAAGCTTTTTAGAGCGTAGATAGTTTAGGGAATAATTTTTGATCACGCTTATTAGTATAGATTTGTTTTCCTCATCTAATTTCATCTTGAGTAATTTTTACTGATTCTCAACAGATCTAATCTTGTCCGCTAGCTGATTTGAATATATCTGCGACACCTCCTTCAGAATTTTGGGGTCGATTCCCTTCATTTGCTTATGTAATGGCGTTCATGTCAATGTAACATCCTAATCTAGTGGATCATTTTTTAATCATCTACAAAGAGACCATAAATGCCTATATCATTGTTCATAATAGTGGGAGGAACAGGTTTAACCTCAGTGCCAGATTGTTCCTGGTCTAGACCGTGGGACCTTTTTATGACTTCTAAATAATTTCCTTATTCTTTGCTTTGACTAAGGTAACTTGCTTCTTGGGTTTCTTGCTCAAAAATTTAGCAGCTACATGTCTCAGTTTCCAAATTAGGTGGCAGTGGATCAGTGTCTTGTCCACTTGTTTTTTACTTCAGAATTGTCTCTTTAAATGACTCAATTTGGTTGCTCCTTATTCAACCAGCAAATTTTACAGTATTTTAGGCTTAAATCTGGATCACTTTTAATGCTCAGCTTTGGGCTTCAAAAGTGGATCCCAAAATCTTTAAATGATCTACCATTTGATATGAGAGCATTTGTGTCACTAATGCAGAAGCCATTGTTTGGTGCAAATCATGATAGGGCTGTAACACCACTTGAATTATGTTTTGAGTGTCAAAATCCATTAGCACTTTTTCCTAGCCAGGATCTGTGATTGTTGATAAAATTTGTCCGCAAAAGCTTCTAGGGTCTCATTTTTTTAGAAATGATTCACCATAACTTTCTGCTTACAATTAGACATCCCCATAGAGCTTCAAAATTTTAGCATAATAACTTCCATGGCCTCATGATAAAATCAATTGCTTTATATAGATGGGAAAACACCATATTCTGAAAATCAGTGCTTAGGCAGTTTCATAATGGCACTGCATTTTGCTGGTCACTGAATTTAAACGCCTTCATCTCAAATAATTAGAAAAACTGCAGGTGCGTTATCCTGATGTAACGTGTGTAATTTTGGTGTCACTAAAGTTCCTCTGTGGTTCCACTGTCAGAAGAATCCAGCCTGATGACTCAATTAACCATGGGAGTACTTCGGGGGTTATTCCAAAATTGCCTCATATGACATAGGCATATTTCTGGGTGGTGGAATTTTTCACTGGAGTTTAAGGCGTGTTGTTGTCAGCTTCTTCCGCCTCAATTTGCGCAAAATAAAATTTATTGTTCTCCAATTTTTTATATGATAATTGCCATGCTATATCCTCACTAAATCAGCATAAGCTTTCATGATCTGCTTCTTGAACTGTTTCCTAAGGTAATACTTCCTTCATCAATTCACCCTCCTTGCACTTCAATGAGTTGACTTCTCCACAGAGGTCATTGTTAAATTTGCAACTTTGTTTGACCTCTTACTCATCTATTGTCACCCATACTTCCAATGCAGTGAAATCAGCCTGTGACATTGAGTTAAGTGCATTCTTGTTGAAAGTTTCTGGCTCCATCCAAAGCTTGCATAGTTAGTCCTTAGAAGACATTCTTGATGTGATCTTACTAAATTAAGCTAAAATCAACTGACCCCTGTAGTGAGCACAAAATGGTATACTTTGGAAATGGTAGCAACTCAATTAAACACCAATTGTTATATGTTCAGAATCCATATACTCTTTTAAGATAGTAATTTGTTCCGTTTTATTGAAACTTCACAGGTGCCTTGTATATGCATTGTTTAACTTGTTTTAAAATAATTATTTTGGGCAGTAGTAGTATGAAATCTATTACTTTAATAGACTTATTTAAGCCAGTATGGCTATCAGGTCCAACGCCAAATTGGTGTTTGTCCTAAACTTTAATGTTATTCTGGATAATCTGTAAGGACTCCTTCCCTTTTTGGTAGAACTTAACATTGGCTTTAGTTCATAGGTCTTCCCATCACTTTTAATCATGCAGAGTCTGCGGAGATAACTGAAATAATGTAGACAAATTTTTTTTGCCCTTCCAACTCTAGTCAAAAGAGCAAACAATCTAAAATAAAACTTTATTGATATAAATTTTATCTGAATTTGGTCTAATTTACTAAGAATTTTGAAATGGAATTTATAGGTTGTTTAGCGACCAACTCTTTAGTTGGCATCTCAGAAAGAATGACTGCCGTCACTGATGAATTAACTCTCTGGGGTCGTTCAAAATGATGATCTTCATTGGATTAAAAATGTTCTCTCTCCTACTTGTACGCGACCCCTTTTTGGTTGAAATGAAGAATGTATCCCAGCGATTTTAATCAACCCCATTGAATCACCCTTATTAGGTTAAAAACATGATTAGGTAATGGGACTCATACCCTTAAACATTAAGCTGTGATCCTAAAGGTTGGCTCACAAGTTGCTCTATCACAAGTGACATAACTCACCTAACAACTCATAAACCCTTAGTCAATTGGCAACTAACCGCAAAAGACTACTAAAAGTCAAAATTAAGATTTTAAGAATAAAATAACACCCTAACTACTTGTTTATTGTTAGGGTTTACCCACAACAAAACAGTAGCAATTTGGCGGATCATAATTAGCAGATCAATACATATTTGCTAATATTTTCTAAACAATATTTATCATCTATACAATTGATAACTACCATATCCACTAGTGGGATAGATCCCCTAGTGAACAAGCAAATGAATTATAATCAATGAAGCTGGATATTGTGGGAAAAACTTAACAACAGGTTATCCTGATGAACAATGCTAACAACTTCATCATAAAAATGTTTTCTAGGACTAAATCGTTTTATATGATTAAGGGTTTTTTGCTTCATTATATAAAGAGACCAATGGGACCTTTGGGTGGGTTGATAGACCTTTAAGGCAAATCCTTCATAAGTTTTTTTCCACTTCCCCTTCCCAGACGACTCTCTATGGCAATCCTACCTTTTTCGCCTACAATATTAGCTATCATAGTGCAACTGATTTTCCCCTTTACATTTATTATATATTCAACAGTCCGCTTTACCGCCTGTATTTTACCCATTGTCAAGGATAAAGATGGGGTCAGACCTGAGTAATTATTTGCTCATCTAGTCAAGGACCCAATCAAGATTCAGGATGAGGCTAATGGGTCCACCTTAACCAGAACAAAGTAAACAGAATTCACAGGATTTTATTCATTAAACACCTTTGCACAAGTTCAACGTGGATGATTGGGTGACGTACTGTGACTCATATGGGTTCAGACAAACCCACAGATTTCAATGCTTTGGAAAGGGAAATACGTAATTTTGAAGAACTTATCCTTTGATGTTTATACTATTAAAAATTTGCTCCATGGAAAATTGTTAGTAAAGTTCATGCGAACTTTCTAAGACCTCATTATAGTAGTCAAGTTCCCTACTAAAATGCTTTAGAATTTAAAGGTGAGTCAAGGAGGAAGTGTTATCAAAGGTGTTGACTCAAATTTGAATATCATTTATTGAGTGTCAATGGCCAGAATGAAAATAAAAGCAATTGGTCTTTCTCTAAGAAGCTCTTACAATTCACACTACTCTCTGAGTTCCCTATTCATTTCAGAAACATCATGCGTCAGTTTTTACCCTTTAAATCAACCTTTCATTAAAATGTGTATAATCATACCTATTCCACTCATTGTAGTCATTGTATCCATTGTACCCCTAAATGATAATGGTTTTAGCCTGGAGTCATCAATGTCCCCAAGTAATATAAAACCTTATAAACACCCCTTCTTTCTATCTCAATAAAGTCTTATCATTTGCTCAAACTTGATTTAGTTAATTGAGGGGGTGGAAGGCGAGTCAGTAAGGGTGTACAGCTACCAACCTGAAGGTTGCAGGTTTGATTCCCACCCTTTGCACATCGATTGGGGTGCCAGCCAAAGGAAGCTATTGGCGGTAAGTAGGTCTAATAACACGAAAACCTTACCCATGACGTAACCAGAAAAATTTGAGTCCAATCTGGAGGTGGAAAAACTTTCTTTGATAGAGTTGACCCTGTTCAGGTTTCATGTTATTTCTTTCTTTTGTTTATGCCTGTCCCCTGGTTGGCTTGCCTCGGTTAAATAAAAATTTAGTTAATTGGAAGTCACTCTCAAAGTAGAGATTGAATTATTTGAGAGTTGAATGAATATTGAGTATTTTATAGTGCTAGTAGAATATTTTTGTTGATTTACCTTGTCGCTGGACAGAGGTATTAGGTTTGTATAGCATCAACTGAGTTCCAGGACAAAACTATACTTATGCAAGTAAAGTGCTTTTCTCATGCTCTATATGTGTCATCTTGCATACAATTCTGAATCTAAATCCAGAATCTCACTTGCAATGCACATAGCTCTCATTATATTCTTTATTATGCCTGTACTATAGATATAACACCATATTACCTAAAATGTATTACTTTCTCACTATTATTATATATAGTGGAAGTTTTTGTTCCTGGTGTCATCATGGCAGAATGACATAATTGAGGGGACATATTGGAGCAACAAGGATGAGCGTTTGGGTGCTAAGGGTATCAAGCGGTTGACTCCTCTGACCTGAAGCACACCTAAACATACTCTGGGTAAGGGAAAAATATAACAGGTCAGGCCTGGGGTGCGTTGATGGTAAGGAATGAGTTACATATACAGCGCTGTGATATACCAGATATTTAGTTAAGGATTAAAGGTCATTACATTTGGTTGGAAAATAGGGCTCAAATCCTTTGTATTTACAATATTACTTAATCTAAAACATTTGCTTTTAGTCAATTTCTTGAGTATAGGCTTATACAAACTAAGGCACTATGCTTGATGGTAAGGCAAAGTTATTGGTTGGACTGAGCGCAGTTCCTTGATGAATAAAAATGGTCCCATCTTTTTTAATTCCATTATAATAGTTCTTGAGTCTGACCTCACTTTTTGGTCAACTTGTTTAATTTTCAACCCTGTTCACTTCTTATCAGAAAAAAACCCTAGGTTTGACCTCTATTTGCGAGCTCTGAGCAGGTCTCTAATAATATAGATTACTTTATCTTTTCCAAATTATATATAAACCTATTCCATCCCTAATGTAACCTGGAACCCTTTTGATTGAAGCGACAAAGAGTATAGACTCTGAGCTGCACCTGATGTTGGACTCCGCCTTGGCGTCTAACCAAGTACTCATTTTTAAATTTATCTGGCTAATTATATAATTTTATACACCCTTTCCTTGGTCCATTTAGTACTGGCACTCTTTGCAGTTCTTTTCCCTTTGTTGCTAGTATATTAGTCCCAGGTGTTGTTGTTGTAAATTCCTCATCACCCTTCTGGAAACAGGAGAGTTATAGAAACTCTCTTGACAGGTCTAGAGTTTTCCTATACTAGGAACTGTAAAAATCAACTATAATGTAGTGATTCTATAAATATAATGGAATAGACCATATAAGGGATAGAGGTCAAGTGATCAAAAAGAGTGGATAATTTTTAAGGAGAAACTAAACCTGTGCATAAGTGTCACTTGGCATGAGACATACATGGCGCTCACTACAGCAGCAGTGTGCTTACTTAATGGACCAGAAAAATGATTATAAGCGGATTAATAAACCTGATCCAGGAAACAAATTTCTACCCTTAAATTCTGTCAAACAAATTTTAGAATAATTTTTATGAAATTAGAGACTTTACATATAATATAACTGGCTATAAAGTAAAATCTGAAATCATCTAAAGTTGCAAGCCAACTAGGAGACTATACCCTTAATTTTAAGGTTACAATGACAATTGCAGTGATTAATTAAAACCCCATATGAGAGGCTGTTGACCATTTCAAGGAGCATCTAAAAAAATCCATAAGTCTAAAGGTTTTTAAGGAGCAGGTGCACCTGGTCCAATGTCTTCTGAACAAACCAACTAAAATACCTCCTTGCCCATTTTTTTATTCTCTGCTTTTTCTCAAAATTTTTTGACAACAAAACCAGAACAGTCAAACCAGAAGCCTCTGCGCCCCTTCTGCTTCCCTGCCTTGAGCCCCTCACTGTTCAAATGAAAAATTAATAAATTAATTATTAGCACCCATCTTGTTTTCATCAGTCAGCGCTGCCAAAATCGCAATTTTTTACATGGTCCAGCTAATTTGAGGGTCCTCAAAGCCAAAATTAAATACTATGACGATCTATATATAATTTAATAGTAATTATTTAAATTCTACTTTCCACTATATTTTAAGGTTTTATGCTGACGTCACAAATTTAAAAAACACAGACAAAATTTGAATAAAAAAATTTATTGAAGTAGCACTAGGGCATCATATTTCAATTGCACAGGTATGATCTCACAAAACAATCCAGTTACCACTTAAGGACAGTAACCTGGGTAACACAAAGATAAGAGTGTTGCAACTCCACCAGATATGCTTGTAGGTGCTAATTCTGGGGATCATGGCATGTGGCTGACTTCAGGAGGCTTAGTGTATCAAGATCAGCTAATAAGAACGGTGCTTCATAAAGATTCAGCAAAGGAAGACTGAAATCATTAGAATAAAATTGTTCTAGATAACGCATAAATAATAGATAATACTTAGTGAAAAAGTGCTTTATATAAAAATAAGTCGCTATTATTTTTAGTACTGTTAAAAATAAAACAAGAAAGCATGATTAAATGGGAATGGTATAGAGTATCTCATTGATTAATATTAATTGAAAAGTGGTTTGTATATCATTGTATCCCACCTAGAAGGTCAGCTGAGCTTCTTGATCTCCTGGTAATAGCTTTGTAGCATAAGTTAAATTAGTATTAAGCTTAAGTATGAGCTCTTCCAATAGTCCAGGTTTAGAGTCCAACTTGCTAGCTTCCAGAATTAACAGCTGATGGAGATATTGGGAGCTTTGGGCCACTGATTATGCAATTGTGTGAATGTGGCCTCAAATTTGTATAAACTTATTTGTAAAAATAGCTAAGGTGCCTACTTTACAAACTTAAAGTAATTCAGGTAATAAATCAAATTTAAATCTGAAATTATTGTTTTAATATTGAAACTTAATTTGGGACTTATGGGATCATTTGATTAGCTTGAAGGTCAATTCCAGCGTGCTCATATCTGCAGATTTTCTCCCCAGGACTAGGCTTCTACCTTTCCTAGGGAAAATCCTGAGAAAAAGTTATCCTTTTTATCAGTAATAAGGGTTTAATTAGTAATACATATAAAAACACCATAGTATTGACTACGTCCAGTGGCCAACATGATCTAAGTACTCTAAAGGTAGGCTGGCCGTAGCTTCACTAGGAAAAAGATCCTACTCCAGATGCCATTCCTAAGCAGATATTCTTTTATCATTTCCAAAAGCCATTGGTGAAATTTCTGACTACCAAACAGCACTTAGGACTGGTAAACTAAAAGCATGCTTTAGATTAGTCCAGTAAGCAAATTTGTTGGCTTGAGGAACTTCAATAAAATGCAATACTAAAAATGGCCTTTGAGATACTAGAAGATAGCCATACTTAGATATGACCCTATTTCCAATTATTTTACGCCAGCATGGGGAAGTTAAAAATTTGAAAATAAAATAACATAAAGGGTGATAGGGACACTGAGGCCATGGGCACCGGTGATCAATAATATTAAAGAAAGGGAAGTTGCATTGGCAAAGATTAGGGATTTGATTGATTCTTATAAATGTTAAGGATTAGATGGCATAGCAAACATACCAATGGTAATTTAATACAATCCCAGTAACTACATATAAAGTTGGGGCTATAATGTAAGATATATTTTTAATGATTATTTGAACCCTGTATCTAAATATTTTTGAAAATATAAGATTTAATAAACAATAATGTAGATAGTCCTGCCTAAAAAAGCAAAAAGCCAGGTAGGACTGCTACCATTTTTTTCCATAACAAAACTATCCCAATCTTCAATATGCCAAGTTAGTTGTATTTTGAAAGGATAAGGCTTTTGTGTAGAGAAATACCTTAACTGCACTATCAAAATGGCAAGCTTATTTCTGGTAATTTTCACCCCTACTGCTGCCCATTTTACCAAATTTCCCCCTATTTTCAAGATCTTAAATCCATTATATTTTAACTTTGTGGTACACTTTTATAATATATCCCAATTTTTAAATCACAAATTTAATTCTGACTCATTTTACTCTTATTTTATCAAGTTCACTTTTTAAAATTTTTATAGAAGGTTTGCAGTCAATCAAATGCCAGACCATTGAGGGTGGAGCGCTCTTCTCAATATAGAAAAAAATGAACCAGTTTAGGGATTTTAATTATGGAGAATCCAATCATGCCATGCCCCATCATTTCTCACAAGCCTGTTTCTAGGGATTTTTGCACTTTCAGCACTTTAAAGTGTGAAATAAGGAATAATTCAATCCAAGTACTAGGTAAAACGCCCAGGAACATTGAAGATGCCGCCAACCCTCTTCCCATATATAGGCCAATCATCTCTGTTGTGAAGTTACTTGCTTATTTTGTTCTCTACCTTTCCCTAGGCTTTTTAAATACAATCTAACTCCTTTTTTGAGACTTGCACTTTTTGAAAAGCATTTTAAGCATCATAGCGTACATTGCGGCCAATATGCTCTTGCTGTAAGGTTGATCATTAGTCAGATAGAGGGCTTTTGGGGCCATCTTTTTTCTTATTGCTTGGTGCCTTATGTGGTTCCTTGAGAACTGTGCGTTTCTCACCAATGTGAACTTGGGCTTGAATGGTCCTTACATACTAGTCTAGTCAAATTTACAAATTGTATTACAGTGAAACATAACCTCACAATATCGCCCTTACCATCTACCAAAGTACTTTTCCAATTATGTGGAGTTTTCTGTTGGTTAAGTTATCTCCTTGTTCGATCCTCCAGCCTTCTGGAGAATTATGCAGCTCAGCGTGCGCTGGTTCTCTCCTTAAAGTTGCTCATCCCCTGTCCCTCATACTAGAATTTCAGTCACCTCCTACATCTCTCTGGATCTCAACAATAAAGGGCTGGTATGTCCAGTAGTTGAGATACTTCTGCTATGCATGCAGCATTGCCTTGTATTCTCCAAAAAGAGTTTTTGCCAGATACCAAAGTTCTATGGCCGTCAATAACTTCCAAATCCCTTACTATAGAAAATGAACTTGACATGACGTATATTTAGATGATTCACCTCCTTCACTTCGCCCTTCTTTGATGGCTACTTGGAAAACTCAGATGAACCCATCACAATTTGTGATTCTGGATAATGTACCGTTACAGCCCACACTTTTTCCTTACATCCTCAAATCGTTTCTTTGACTCTAGTCTCATAAATTACACACTATGTGCAGAACCTCAATATTTCTTCTGTTTCTCAGGCTAGGGTAGAATAAACTAGTCTTAAAGTAGGTAACTCTAACATTCCCTTCTCCAATGTCATAGTATTGTGACATCATTATGCCACTATTATAAAAAATCAACATGAAAGAATGGTGCTCTCATAATCCAACTTTGTCAAGTGGTTGTCCAAAAGGAATTGGTAATGTTAGGCAACCCTCAAAAGGCAATAAGCCAGTTAGGTACTGTTGCATTCTTTCTATATGAAGCTTATCCCAGCCTCTATCATGTCAAGATGGTTGTATGTTGTGAAGACTAGGCTCTTGTATAGATAAAACCCTTAACTACACCAACAGAATAGCAAATTTACTGCTGATAAAGTTCCTTCCCAATTTCTTGCCCAATTTTTCCAATTTCTCTCTATTTCCAGGATATTAATATATTTTTTCTACTTTTTGTGATATGTTTTATGAATTTCCCCCAAATTTTAAAATCGTCAAACTCACCACCAAATCTTCCTACACTTAATTTCATGAGATCCCATTTGAAGATTTTTGTGATTCTTTTGGTCAATTTAGCATCAAACCAGTGTGGATGGAGCGCGTCCCAATACAGAATATTTGAAATGTTTAGGTTAACAAATGAAGAATCAGTCATTTATGGAATGCTTCATCATTCCTCCAAACCCTGATCTTTGCAATTTAGCATGATTCTAGCCCTTTCAAGCGCGAAATTGATGAATACCTGCAACCCAAGGTTTAGTTGAAACGCCCAGGAACAGCACATATACTATCAAACCCATTTCCCTATATAGGTCAGTGCTCTCACTTGTGAGGGTACTGGCCTATTTTGTTCTCTCCCTTTCCCCAATTTTTTTATTAATATAATTTTGCCTCCCAAATCATGAGTTTTTTCTATTTTCTGAAAATCATTTTGAGCATCATTGATTGCATAGTAGTCAACATGCTCCCAATACTAAAATTCTCTAGTAAGATAGAGGGCTTTTAGACATCTTTAATCATGTTGCTTGGTTCCTCAATTGTTTCCACAAGAACTTTGTAGAACTCACTAATGTAAACTTTGTTTTGGTCTTTAAAAATGTCACAGATGGTTAAACCAATTGCAACAAAGTAATAAAATTAAAGTCAGAATGCAAGATTTCCTCAATTCCATTTTTCAGCATTGTCCAGTTCATTGATGGCCATACCCATTGTGGTAGATAATTCATCATAATTTTGAAAGCTAAGTATACTTTTTTGGCTTGTCAGTTACACCAAGGTTCACTGAGTCATTCTCGATGAGATCTAGCTCAGCAAGCCATTTGACCTCATCTCAATCCCTAGCTATGGTTTCAGACATCATGTTGATAATTTGATTTCATAGATGATATTATGGAGTGCCTCAGTGGCTTAGGCTTGGCTGAGGGGTTTGCCCTTGCCAATCATCTTATTGCCGCTGCCAATAGTGGCACCTGGGTACAATTCAAGAACGGCCATTTGGACCTACCTGGTTGGAGCAGCAAAAGAAAAATTGCCCTTCATCCATCTCCATAAGGCTTTCTGCCTGTTCATGACATGGAGACCAAACCTAAGGTGCCTTTAACCTTCTGTGCTTAACATTCATACTACTGTTATATCTCATTCCTGGTATGGAAAGATCAAAATGACTTTCTCCATAGCATGCCACCCACCTGCTACTCACAAGGCCCACACAAGAAGGTCCACCTCCGCTTTTTGCTCATCTGGCATTACTTGGTTGTCCAGGAGTGGCTTTTATACATGCCGTTGGGGTGGGCCAAGGCCTACAAGCTAAATGATGGTGACCTAACATTTGGCATCTTTAACCAAAACAGCTGACTTGACAATAATTACAGGGGCTTTAGCAACCTTCCTTAGAAAAATCCCATGGTTCACTATCTATACTATGCTGGTGCATTCTGTCTATGGTAGCAAGGTTGATTATGAGTTTTTCCAGAAACTTTTTAGAATTTTTTGTCAATACCTGTTTTTAAGCACTAGGTGGTCCCAACCTATTTTCAATACCCTGTTTGTCTCCAGAGTTATAATATCAACTTGCCCTCATCAAAGTTTCCAAGGACAAAAGACTTTTTACCACTCAAAGTCACTTTTGAGCAATTTTAAATTAAAGTTTTATTTATCCACAGCCGTCTGCCCAAACCTATTCTTTGATGTCCTTGGCTCCGCCGCCTGCCACCCCAGTGTGGGGCAGCAGTGCACCCCCACCTAGCATTTTCTGCCTCATGGGCAAGCGCGTTTGGATAAGCTCAAACAACCCGCCCACTGCTTCCAACTGTTTTGTCCCCCCACGGGACTTAGCGCTCCACCTGGCGCGTGTCCACCCTTCTCGCCCCATCCTCTCGCCCTCCCTCGCTCTGCCATTCGCTATTGCCTCAGAGTGGACTATGGGCGTTTGTTCCCATATGCTGATAAGGCAATTATTGACCTAGCCACTGCAGCCTTTGCGCCAGCTGGCTTTATAGACTTCCGCCCTTTTAAGGGATACTTTGACGTTGGATTCCAAACTGAGGAGGATGCTGAAGTGGCAGCACAAACTCCTCTAATTTATAAAAAAAACCCCTATTCCCACAACCCGTACTCGCCTCCCTTCAGACACCACGCTGGTGGTATCCTTTGCAAATCTCCCATCCCACCTTCCACCCCAGGTTTTGTATGACCAGTTGGTCGTAGGGCTCATGGCTTGTGGCACTCAGCCCAACATCATCTTTGTTCTTCCATCTGGTGCGGAGCGCCTTGCTGCTCCTCATGCAACAGCCACCATCATACCATATCACCCTACCATAGCCCAACAAATCCCACCCCGCACTAGTGTGGCTGCAGCACCTGATCATTTCTTTTGAGCTCGGGTTGATAATGGTAGGCAGATTTGTTCCCTCTGCTTTGGCCATGACCATGCAAAAAAAGCGTGCCCTCAGGCCAAGTCCACTGCTGCGGCTTCTGAGCCCCCCTCTGAAGGTTCAGTATGGGGCGCTTTGCTGCCCCTTCCACCCTCCAATCTCATTCAGTGGGCCACATGGAAAATCAGCCCCCCCCAAAACCTCCAGCCTCACTCTCCCACCTAAATCTACCCCAGCCAATCAGAGCAATGCTTGGACCACCATTGGCACCTCAGCAGCTGCCCACTTGCCCAATCCCACCCACCCAAATTTGAACGCCACTATTCCAGTGAACCAAAATCCATGAGATCTGTTGGCTGAGACTGACAAATCAGGTAATATCCTCATTAGTAAGCATACAGGTCAACCTCTCTGCCAAGGTGATTATGGTCGGGCATAATTTTCCTTCCTGACTTCGATGAAACCCCTACCCCTCGCCACTTTGCTCCTCTACCCAATATAGACCCCTTCCAAAGTGACCACCAGCTCGCCTTAGCTGCAGTGGCCTCTCCTCAGTGCCTGAAACTACGCACCGCGGTGGCCCAGTCAGTGGCTCAGCTCCAGCATGGCCTGCCCACCCTCTTCTTCCCCCCCAACTTCCCTGAATCTGTCTGCAGTGACATCTCGAAACTATTCAATGATGCTGAAGTTGCTGTTATGAATGTTGCAACGCTTGCTTCATTCAAATCCTCAGCCAAAATTACCCGCCACAGTATCTCCCTTTTCACCCAACTTCCTGAAGCCCGCAAAGAAGCTGAAGTTCTCCTCGCAGCTTTTGTTGAAACACTTTCCCATTATTATCTTGATGTGGAAGTGGAAAACTTCTACTACGCTGACCTCAACCCCCACTACGCGGATGCCCCAACGCCCTGGCTCTCTGCTCTGATCTGGTACTGTAACCAACATCCCTTGTTCGAGGTGGGTCTTTTTGAAAACCAACCCCCCAACCTCTCCTCACTCTCTGCCATAGTGGGTTAGCGGTTTCTGCTTCCCACCTGGTTAGTAGTTTTGTTTTGTCATTTTGAGTGTTGTGTTTGGTACTAGTTATCCCCTGGTCGTCGTACCTCAAACAAATCAAGGTTTCCAAGGACAACTCTAAGACATTCTGTTCCTATACATCATCAAGGTCTACCATTTAATCACTAATGAGCTTACATCCCCAACATTTTACCTAAACAGGCTTGGCTTTCTCAACAACTATAAGAAGGTGTCGCTGACTCAGAAGGGCCATGCCTTCATTATGAAAGTGCGCTGCATGAGGAGCATAAATGACAATGAGGTGACAGAACCTTCCCCAGCCCAGCTGTTAGTGGCCTCAACCAACCTGGCCCCCACCTGGATGCGAATCACTGAGACTTTTTTCCAAATCCTGGCTTAAGCTTCTTCTAGAGTTTCTCAGCCTGATGGTCAACACTCCCAGCAGTTATGCCAAACCCTTATTCCATTAGTTCAACTATGAGCGCTCCATTAGTGAAAAGCTGTTTTTGGTGGTGCATTATGACCTCTGAAACTCCTTGGTAACCTGCCAGGACAAGCTTATACAGACCAACCAGCTGTGTCACCTCATGGACATCTATCGCATGGGGTTAAACAATAAATGCACCCATTTCACATCACTCCTCAGGATGCAGTGCTGTTTTTGGGAACAAAATCCTTATATTTTTCCCCCTTTGATTAGCAGACTGAAAAATTTACAGCATGCCATTCGCCACTTACACTTCATAGGTGACAGCGCCTATGCCGCCTTCAGGCTAAACCATCAATGACCGAGAATAGGCAAAATTTACCCAGGGGCAGCATCAACTTTTTGCTCAAACTCTGCTCCACCATCCCATGTCATCATTATTTATGAAGCTACTGCCTCAATCAATTACAATCTAAAAATTGACATCTAAAGCACTAAATATCTGCATAAGTTGTAAATGTGAAATTCCTATGCTTTCCAAGACAATGTCTGTAATGATCAAGAAGTTTCCTAGCCACCACATATCCTTAATCTTCACTACAGGGAAAATGAGGATGAACATGTGGCTATAAAGGATACAACATCTGGAAATGAAATCTGACATATCGGAGGCCATAAACTTAAATTTTACTAGATAAAAGAGTTATGGGGACAAAGTTTTTTTTTCTAAAAATGGCAATCTGTAAAAATCAGGTTTAGAAAATTTTTATATTATTTTATTATTTTATGATAAGGATGATGCTAGAACAACTGTATTTAAGAATGAGATAAAGTGATAAATTTAATAAAAAAATATTGATAACAATGAGGATACCCATTAAAGTTCTAGAGTGGCCTAGTTGAGAATATCAGAGATTAAACTTTATAAATAGGCCCACCAAGGGCCAGGCTGTCTGCAGACTCAACAGAAACAAAGCCAAAAATTCTTAAGAAATAACCCATAGGTTTTTATAGGGTTACACAAGTGAAGATGCTTTAAACAAAATTAGTCTTCTAGAATTACAAATAGAACTCCAATACATTGTTATAAAATATAAAATCTATAACATCTTATTTTTTAAAAAGTGCAAGGGTATTAATTGTTAAAAACATGACCAAATTTTATCTGACTTCAATAAATCCGTTGCATCCCAAAATGCTCTGTATAGAAATACTGACTTGGGTCCATCTCACATGTGCTAATCCTCAGGAGTTATACAATAATAGTGGCTACAAAAGCTTTCACTTTGATACCTAAATCGAAGCCAAATTTGGATTTTTAAAAGATACAAAAAACAACCGCTTGAATGAGCCAAAACTTACCAATGTCAATGAAATTAATGCCTGCTGTCCTTATTGGGGTGGTTTTATACCGCCATCTGGCATCTTTTGACTTCTGCCAAAGTGCTCCTGGGTTGGCTCTGTTAGCCCTCCTTATGCTACCAGGCATTATAACCCTTGGGACTTGACCCACCACCTTGCAAGCTCCTAAGAGGTTCTCTGGAACCCTTTGGTGCTCCAATGAAGCAATTTTCATTTTGGCCTCAGGGTCAAATATGGGAATATTTTCCCATACACAAGCGCAGCCATCATCAAGATGCCAACGGTAGTTTTTAAACCCACTGGCTATATTGACTTCCACCCCTTTAAGGGGTATTTTAATCTTGGATTTCCACTTGGAAGTCGATGCAGTGACAGCAGCCAAGATGCAATTTATTTATAAAAAAATCCCACTCCCAACTGTTAAAACCTGGCTCCCAGATGAGGCCACTTTGGTGGTCCATTTTTTGGGTTTCCCTCCAATCTCTCCACCATACGCCTCTGCCATGAGCTCACAGAGGGTTTGGCCATTTATGGCGCAGACCCCATGTTGCAGTTCATGGTTCCAAATGGGGTCAATTGTCTGGCAGAGACTCATGCCTTTATGACAATCTGCCCAATTCATCACAAATCCCATCTCGCAATTCCCCCTGCACTGTGATCAGATCTTACCCTGATCACCTGTTTTGGGCACATGTCAAAAACGGCTGCACCATTTTCCCCTTGTGCTCTGAGATTGACCACTTGAAGCACAAGTGCCCTATGATTTCCACTTCTGCCACTTCCACTGCTTATCCCTTGGGCGTTGGGCCCATGGCTATTTCACATAAATTTTTTTAATGGGGCTTGATCCTCCCATCCCCAACCTCAGGGCAATTTGGCGCTGCTCCAAAAGCGGTGGCCAATTAAAACAAAATTTCTAAAAAAAAATAAATTTTTGGCCAGATTACAGAATCCTGAGTTGAAGGGTGAACCAGTTTCAGCTGAGCTGCCATGGCTGACATCATATGGCCAATAAGCTCCTGCCACTGCCCCAATTATGATGGCTGGCCCAGTGCTGGCTGAATCCAATCAATTTGAAGCTATCAAGTGGATTGATGGGGAGGAATGTACGTACTATGTGAAACCTGATTTTGCTTTGGAGGAGTTCTTTGTTGACCCTCCCAATTCACATCCTCGCCATTTTCGCCCTTGAAACGGTTTTCCAATTCATAAACATATTCATAAAATGGCAATTGAGGCTGCAGATGCCCCTTCCAACAGTTTACTTCGCCAGCAACTTCATGAGGCAATGGATCCCCTTGTTGAGGGTATTCCTATCCGCAACTTTCCCTATGATTTTGAGAAAGATGCAAGTATGAAATTGAGGAGCTTGCTTTTGTGCAAGCTGCACTTGTATTGATGCAGCACAACTTCTCTTTTCAACTCCAGTTATCCCAGAACTCGCTAGCGCATCAAATCATTCACTTGTGTGCCTGGTCTCATCACTTTCGCTGAGCATCAACTTGTTCAATACGTTGAGGCAATGGAAACTTCCAGCCTCATCAACTAAGAAAGACCCACAATTATACTCTCATATGGCACATGGTGCTGATTCTCTTACCACAATGCTGTCTGCCATAGTCTGCCAGCTAAAGTGAGCGCTGGAAAAAGCTTCCTCACCTTCTGCTTTGGATTTCTAGGCTGTTAGCTGAGGTGCCATATTAAGAACTTTTTATTTAAAGATCCATTTGTTTGGCCCATTTGCAAATAAAGATGTGTGGTGGCTTCCCCTTTTGGGTTGGGCACCACTAGTGCTAAAAAATAATGGCTACAAAAGTTTCTAAGACTTGGCAACTATCTATGACTTTGTGATTAAAAAATATTCCATAAACTGTACAAGAAACTGGAAAATGAGATAAAGATAAAAAATGATTTTATAGATAATGAATGGGCTTTATATACTTATATATTAAAGAAGATCATAAAATTTACCCTAATATACAAATATGATCACGCAGTATTTCATATATAAAGGATTTTTACATAAAGTAGTTAGGGAGGAAGTACATGTGAAGACAGTTAGGCTTCACGCTTCATTCAACTTGCATTCTTTTGGATTAATCACGAGACTCTATTTCCAAAAACACTTTTGATTTATTGCAGTTGGGTGTTTATTAATTATCTCTTTTTAGTACTAGATTTTATTAAAAATCTTACCAATCCACTTAATCTGAATATAAGCTTCACTTTCATTACCGCCCCAATTTTGATCTGAATTTCTATTTTAATTGATGCAATCCTGATATGGGTTATTGAAAAGAATTGAGAGTCCAGATTTTGATCTTTCTGTTTTGACCAATCAGAAATCTTAAAAACATATTTTTCTATGAGTTAAATAAATTTTAAAAGTCAGAAAATTGAATGATATCTTCATTATGTATTAATGTAAATAAAATAGGCTAATCAGTCACCTTTAATGTTGTTTTGTTTTAGAAGATTTGACTAGATTATGACTTCCAATTTTTTTGGAAAAATAAGTTTATCCTTTGCAACCACCTTTAGGTCTTTTAAAATGATTTTTCTCTTAGAGAAATAACTAGCTTTAAGTATGAGTTGGCTAAACTTTAAGAGTTGGTTCATCCAATTTCCTGAAATGTATCATTAGTGATAGGTAAAAAATTTAAGCTAATTGACGCCTAGATATCTTCTTGGAAGGAAAAACATCCAAATGACTAACAATAACACCTATAATAATATTGAGGGAATAGTGGCATAGGAATCATAATGTCACTTTTGTAGTAATCAAAGTGGTTATAGTTTGTTGGAGTATTCATCACCTCTATTAAGATTGCAAAAGGTTAATCCCAAGATGAACCAAACATTTAATTTATAGGGTAATGCAAACATGGTAACATAGAACTAAATCAAAGAATTGGAAGTTGGGTAGAAGTTTTCCGAGTTTTTTAGCAGCTTGGCCCTCATTAGTAAATGTTTTTGCAGGCTGGTCATAGCATTTTATTAAAATTAGATGTAGTGATTATTTAATCTCTTCATAGCCTTATATGGATTTCTGAGTTTTACAGAAAAGAAATTTTTAGTTTATAGTACTGTTTTACAGATTCTCAACCATATAAGACATGAAATTGTGACATCTTATGTATATAATGATACCTAATACAGTACGACTTGAGAGTATCAGGCAAGTTTAGCCCCATTGTGGAGTTTCTGAAGTTGACTTTTTGCGCAGAATTGGAATTAGATTCCATTAGTTTTTTCCAATAAACCATTCATAGAGTGATTATATAGTTCAGAAAATGAGCTTTGAGCACCCATTAATGTAACCTAGTTTTTTGAAACTCTAGATGTAAAACTCCTCCCATTAATACAGACAAGGACTTAAGGACATACGTGTCAGGTAAAGATATTTTGATGTAAAAATGTGGCGGTGGTCTTAGTTTGAAACAGAAGAGCAACAAACTAGATCAATTAAGTAAATTTGGCTGCTTACTACTAGTATAAATAGGGCCACACTATAGTTTAAGTTTGTGATATTAAAACATCCAATCTTAGTTTTTTTAATGGCTGTTAAGGGTGGTAGGCTGGTACTTAATTTAGTTTTATAATTATATTGCTTTTTTCAAGGTGAATAAACGACTAAAGCTTTAATAATGGACTTATTAATCCCTTACCAATAGCATCAATTTCTAATGCATTCAAAAATTTATTACCTTCTCCATGGCCATGGGTAGCATGGGCTTCCATATTAACATGTACTCATTTAGATGGCTGGAGATAGGGCAAACAATCTATGTCTATTTTGCAAAATTTTCGATTTATAACATAAGTGTATGAAGGGTTGTAATATTTCTTCTTCATGGGCTCATCATCACAGGCTTCAGGAGTTATCAAGAGATTTTTTAAACCCTCTGTCAAGCTATTATTCAAGTGAAGAATAGACAAACAAGTAAGTGCATCTTCATTCATATGTTGGTTCCCAGTGCAACGTTAAAGTTCATGTAATTATATTGGAGCTTTAGACCCCAATGAGTTAATATTCTGGTGGGTTCTTTCATGTTTGTAACAACTTCAAGGAGGCGTGGTTAGAGGCAACAGTACAAATAGTCAGATACAAAAGGGATATAATGTTCTTACTGCAAGTAAAATTACAAGGCAATCCTTTTTTATGACACTATAGTTACATTATGCCCTAAACATTCGCTGAAATATGAGACACATTTATTAATGCCGTTTTCATCCAGTTCAGTGAGATTAGCTTTGACGGCATAGTTAAAGGCATCAATGAATAAAAATAAAGAAGTAATTATAATTTGGACGTATGATAAATCTTTCTTACAATAATATCATCATAGTTCAAATAGCTACTTTTTGTTTGGATATTCACAAGAAGAGATTTCTTGGTTAATAATTGGATTAGAGGCTCATTGAGTTGAGCAAGCTTTGGTATATATTGATAGTGATATACCATTATGCCTAAATATACCTGGATATCTCAAAGGTTTTGTAATTTTGCATTTTGGATATGACTTCAAATATTTTTTGAGGGGTTAAATTCCTTTTAAGACATAACATGTCAAAAAATTGATTTCTTTGAGAGAAAGTTCACTTCATAGGTTTTATATTGATATCAAGAGTTGCATAATCGTTGAAAGTCTTTTTAGGTGATTAAAATGATCATTATGAGCATTTAGTAAACTTTAGTATCATTAATATAAACAATTACGCAACTTAACGTGATTCTTTTTAATATATGATCCATCACTTGTTGTAATGAGGCGGTAGAATTACGTAGACCTTGAAGTATAGCGTAAATCAAATAAGATTTCAATATAAATGAGCGCGCATCTTTTGATCTTATTGGAGAGGTTCATATACCATTATCTAATTGCCAAATACATAGAAGGAAAGAAGTTATTCAGAGAGTTGGCAACAGTGAATGATACCAGTATAGGATAATTATACATTTATTAAAATTCTTAAATTTTCAAAAGTCTATCACAACTTGATGGCCACCATTTTTTGATATAAGAAGGAGGGACTACCGAAGGCATTAAGATGATACTATTAAACCAACGATTATAGATTATATTAGCTCTGTTCTCATCTGTTATCTTTGATCTTCAATTTTCAATATGGTTTGGACCAAATAGGGCTGGCATTAGCCACATCAACATCTTAGCTCCAATTTTATATGTGTCCATAATTAGTGTCTGATTTAAAAAGAGATTTCTAAGTATTTATTAAAGAAAGAACTTTTTTCAAATTCTTTTTGGGAGTAAACACATATGAAATATGGACATTGAGTATTTTAGATCAAATTGTCTGTGTACAAACCCATGTCCACCATAGTACTAGTATAATGATTTGTTTTATAGCCTCAATCTGTAATCAGGTGACATTTTCCTCTTTCTTATGCTTATTACAAGTCTTTTTGTTAAAAAAGAGTCTCCAGAGATAGTTGACAAGCTTTTTACTGAGCTGTTTTCTCAATTTTAAGACTTAAGGTTCTTTAAAGCTAACTCCATTTATACTCATTATACAATTAAGTCAGTGCCTGGGGATCTTCAGAATGATCTTAGTAAAAGCCACTTGCTGTTACTGGGGTTAATTCTGATTTTTTAAGCATAGAAAAGAATTTTCTCTATAGTAGTTCAGAGGCAGGCAATTTTTGGTATTTAGTCCCAGTGGATTATATTATAAAGATAAATCAAAAGCAGGGTACTTAACTAGCTAAGAATATTATATCTTTCTGGGATCTTTATTGCTCAAAAACAAATTCTTAAAGTTGAAAAAGAGAGAACTCCTTCATTAATATTAGTAAAGAGAATTTTATTTAAGCATAAACTGGTGCTAATAGGAATGTCATAATTGTTGTTGGCTGAAACTATAGCAGGTGCTGATTGGACAAGCTTACCAATTTATAGGGCTGAGAAATGTAAGCTCTTTATCACAAGTGTTGTTTGGGAAATGCTGTTTCTTAAAATTTTATAGTATTTCAAGTCATGCGACAATTCTTTCCTAAAAAATTTTTAAAAGGTAAACATTGCTCTGTGAGCCAGTATAGAGGATAGCCATAACTCTGATTTTTAATCACAGCTTTGAAATTTATGATTTTTCCTCTAAAGCTTGTATTAATAGCAAAAATTTCTTGAGATAAAACGTGGCAGGAGATTTTGGGCTGTCTTGAAATACTTTACATTTATTTTAGTGACTAATAAACATGTTCTATTAGTTGAAGCAGTAAAGCAATAAATTGATCGGCATCACTAGCAGTATCAATGACTTATGGACATCCCAGAACTTGACTGAGGTACATTTCTTATGAGACTATGCCATCATATATACTTTTGGCTTCCAAAAAATCTGGAATCTAAATTATGGCAGGCGCTTCTAAAACAAAGTGCCGCAAGTTTTGTAACCCCTTTTAGAATCTTCTTTAGATGCGTTTTTAGTATAAATTAAGTGTGAAATTAAAGTAAAATGTTCTTCAGATACTAATGAATTGTCAGCAGCATGAGGTGTCTGACATCAGCTGAAAAGTCTTTCTTTTTATCTCCCATATCAGAATTTACTTATTACAGTTGTTCTTAATATGTACAAGTTATTAAACAATAGGTGCATTTGGGTCTCTTGATTGGCTTTGACTTATGATCTTCGATTGTCAAACTCAAGTCTTGTATTGAAAACCTCAGGTAGTCTCAAGTTTATACATATCAGCAACATCCACCAGGGCTTATTTTATGTCATAAACATAATTTTAGTAGTGTTTTGCTGAGGTAATGTGAATATACAAAGAAGGTCTTGGGACCAAACCAGTTATAATAGCAGTTTTGCATCATCAATGGTGAGAACATTGGAATTTATAGTCTAAGATTCATTTTTAGAATCACTCAGCAAAATCAGCAATGGAAATCCCTTTTTTATATTGATACTCATGAAATGCCTGTTTTTTATTATCAAAATCTGTTTGAACAAACTCATTATAAGACTTTCTTTAACTTTGGACCTTTACTAAGGATATCTATATGTGGCACCATAATTTTGTTTTCTTTTTTTTTTTCTCTCTCTTTCTTTCTTTCTTTTTTTTTTCTTTTCCTTTTTTTTTTTTCTGAGCAATATGACTTAAACTAGAGGAGATTTAATTAGCTTTATAATGATCAGTCAGTCCTTCCATGGATGACTAAAGGCATACAAAAATGAGGCGATGATACCCTCACCATGTCACAGCTAGTGACATATTTCCTAGAATTAACTGCCCTTCTAAAGCCAGGGCCAATAAGCCCTTGGGGAAGAGGCCAGAACCCCTAAGGGTCACCAATGACCTATATAAGGTCATTGACAAAAAATGGGTTCTGGTTTTGCCAGCCAGGGCTGAGGAAAACGGCTTATTTGAAGTAAAAGCCCAGGCGGGAATCGAACTCAAGGCCCAGAAAATCACAAGATATGAGGTTACAAAATCTGGCCAAATTTGAAATTTTTTTGATTTTGTTGAAAAAAGACGATTTTGTAGCTCATATCAGATTCCAATACCCACTGGAATCTTCATGAAGCGACCCCCTATAATTAAGTCCCAAGATGAGAAAGGCTTTGCTTTTCTCAGATACAAAGATCATTTTTAATAAAGTTTAGGATTTTAGACACATTTTCTGTATTTGTGTTTTTTAAAAAATACAACTCTGCAAAGTTCTGCAATGGCTGGAGTCCGTTTTCCGCTCTGGTTTTCCCCTACTGTTGTACCTGAGTCCTCCACCTATTCCACCGGCTCCGCCTCCTCCAATTTTGCTGCATTTTTCCCTAGATTTCTTGCCACCCTTCCCAGCTCCCAGTGCCTCATGTCCCTGATGATTGTGGCCAGTTTGGTGTGCGTTTTGTTCCACAGATCTATTTGGAAACAAAATACTGACCGTTTAGGAAGTCTCTTCATTTTATTGGGTCATTTGGCCTTGTTGTGTCACCTTTGGCCTGTGTCTTTCCCTCCAGAGACCTCCTGCGCTCCAGTTTCCCTGAAATACCAGGTGCAAACTTGTTTTTAAAGGTAGGTGTTGTCAATGGTATCAACTTTATTTTGAAAATTTTATCAAATGCATAAATAAGAATTAAAATGAAATTGACCAGACATTGTTTAAACACTCTAAAAATTCCCTCTACTCTCTGAGTCCCCTTACTTATTCCTGAATTGTCACAAGGCGATCTTTACCCCATAATTCGACCTTTACCCATAAATGGGTCTGATTTTATCATTGTACTCATCATATAAATTGTTACCGTTATACTTCTTGACAATCATGATTTTAGTCAAAAGACATCAATGCTCTGCGGCTAGAGAATTTCTTTTTGAATCCCATTATTTATATCTCAATAAAGTACTTCATTTAACAAAACTTAATTTAGTTTATCAGAACTCAAGTTTCAGTAGAAATACTTTCAAGAGATGTCAATGGGATATTGAGTATTGTATAAGTTTCTGTACAATATTCTGTAAAAATTACTTCATTGCTGGACCAAGTAGTTACAAATTGTGTAGGATTAACTTATTTCCCAGTAGGAATTATAACTGTTCTTGTAGAGTGCTTATCCCGCGCTCTACATCGTGGATCTTACTGAAGGGGCCCACGTTCAATTGCTTTTTCTAGAAAGATGGAGTTTCCCATGGGAGAGAAAAGCGATAAGAATAACTAAGCGCTCAAATTTAATGTCAACCCATCTAGTCCTTCCCAGATGGATCATTTATAAGTAGAATGGGGTTACTCCCATTGTTTTGAAGAATTTGATTCATATACTCTCTCTGAGGAGCAGCTCCAGCAGATAGGCCAAAGGTTGCTATGAGTTCTTATTATTCAAACATGAGTCGTTCAACCTTATACCCTCCTTATGTAATCAGAAAAAAACTAAGGCCAACTATGTTAGGAGTGAGCTTTTTGGGAATTAATTTAAATTTAGTATGTCCTTCATGAGAGCATATAACAATTATGTTAATATATTATGGAACTTACAGCCCACCATAAGAATTTTTCAAGTTACTATTGTATATTTCTTTTCTCTAACTATGGTGTCTTCCAGAAGAACCAACAGAATGTGGTCGCAAGCTCCTAGCATGATCAGTTTAGATACGGCTTTTAGAGGGTACAACAATCCATTTCTTAAAATAATAAGCTTAGTTGTCAAGTCTCCCAATGTCTGGATGATATTATCAATCTAATAAACTGGAACATGATTAATAGCTTTTTTCAGGCTAAAAATGAACGAAGTGTCACAGCTTTTTAGGTAGTTTAGGTAAATTAGTTCTTGATGGAAACTAAAAACGTGATAAATGCTGTCAGAGCAGGAGTTCAACCTCTGAATCAGTGTAAACCTCAGCCAATACACCCATCAATAGGCGAGGGTTAGCCACAACAAAATTGGAAGTACATCTAAAGCAACTTTAATTTTCTGGAGGAATTATGAAATATCTGAAGCATGCAGAAAGCCAAGCGCACAACATCAACGCCCTTAATGCTGCTTATGTTTTCTTACTAATGATATAGGGGACATTTTACTAGCTAACAGCGATCTCTACTATATCACCTGGGAGTTGTGGGACGCCAGAAGAGGTCAAAAGGCGGAAATATAAAGCTTTGGACTTTAATTATCAAGTTACAAAACAAGGTTACCACTCTGAAGCAAACAGAAATTTATAGAATGATATTGAAAAGAATGAGTGATTTAGAAGCAGCGCATGAGAACTGATCAAATCAATGTATGTTGCCAATGCGAGGTCTGAGTAACACCAAGGATAAAGTAGGCAATTAAAGAATCCTCTTTAGTAGGTCAGCTCAAGCTGGATTTCACAGCCTCAAAAATTCATACCAGCTGAATTATTGGCACTGTATCATTTGAATGGACCTTTAGTCAGCCTCAGGCCCTACTTGGGAGCCCAGCAACCTGGGACCTCATTTCAGGTATTCACAGGCTGTGTTTGGACCTGTTGCCTCCAGTATGCCCTTACATTCTTTTCAACAATTAAACCTAACAGCTTGCCAAAGTTAATCAATATGGAAATGTGAAGTCATCTATAAAAATGTTTATAATGATGATGCATGGCTTGATGATTTGTTCAGACCTTCATTATGATCAATTGTATAGATTATTGAAGTCAATACTAAATTATGCCTTTACTCCAGATGCCAGTGGAGTTATGCTGATGGTTGAAAGCCAAATACTACATGATTTTGGTAGCCTCAAAAGAATGTCTACTCACAAGACTGAGACTATATATAAATTTAGTTCTTAAAGAATGAGACTATTTTTGAGTTCAATGATTGTTTCTGCCATGAAGCTCAGGATTTATTGGAAGTAAAAGCTATGGTCAATTTTGATGGAGAAAATTGGCTTGAAAAATGCTATCCAAAATTACCACAACCTCCTCGCTCACTGCTGCCTGCGTTGGTTAAGGAGTTATATATCCTTTCATGATTAGATACCTCAAGTGATGTGCGGTAACTTTGGACCACTGAAATGAAGCACTTGACGCTCACTCCAACCCCCAACAAGATAATACTAAGAGCCCTATAGGAGTCAGCTAAGATCAGCGTGACAATATGAGCCCTTGACAAACCTCTCCAAAGTCACTTGCTGGATTTGCTAGTCTAAATAGCACTATGCTGGCAGTTGCCCCATGTGACGCCCCAATAATATTTCTATTGTTTCCCCTATGGACAAGGATGATCAAGGAAAAACAGTTGACAAGAGAGATGGGATACTCTATTGTTGAACAGCCATCTTTCCCATCTCAAACGCCAGATTGAACCCAACCATGCTCGCTGTAACCTGAAGTCAGCTAATTGAACTTGAGACAGGATTGACAATTATTTCCAAATTCAATTCTACGCGGCTTGCTAAACAGAACCAGTATAGAGAACTTGACAGATTGAACGACTTACATCCCTCTAAAAGGCATTAATGTAGCCTTGCTTCTTAAAGCTTTGAATACCCTTTTTCAAAGAGTAATGGAGAATATCAACACTATCATTTGAGCATATTGATGTTTTGCTGCCCTCACATCAAACGCGAGTTCTGATTACTTTTATGAAGCACTTATATTGAAATAGTCTAGATAAGGTCTGGGTCCGCTTGATCATTGACAGCAAGGATCCAGTTAGTGAAATCTTGAGTCAATTTGTTAAGAAGTTAAGGATTGCTCTTGATGTGGCTTATAGTCAAATATATGGTACTGCAGGCCAAGATATTACTGCTAGTGAATGAGTCTACAGTTTTTTGCTCATAAAATTTGATCGCTGCAGGTTAGTACCCCCACTATAGTATTGCCTTTAAAAACTACCAATTTTTGATTGGCACAAGTTTTCTCAATTTTTATGAGACAGTCAATAGTTATAAGGAAATACCTTTAAGATTTTCAGTCAGACCTTGCCCCTCCAATATTCTCAGCATAGAAGGTTCCTCCTACAAGTTAAATCCATTTTATCAATGTAATTTATAATGATGTTATAATTCCTAACCAATTTATGAAGACTGGTCATCCTAGTAGGCCCCACCTTCCATAAATTCTAAAAATCAGGGCATTTCTTTAGGCGCTTCCTCCATTTATGAGCTGCCTTTAAGGGAGCAACTGATTGTAATACAGGTGTTATGAACCTGACAGGGAGTATTAAGAGAAGTTTACTCCCATGATGAAACCTCAAATTGAACCTCATACAGCATCTGGGTTAACTATTCCAGGGCACCAGAAAATTTGTGTTCTCCTCACTACCCTGACATCTCAAAAAATACTGTGACCAAAGGACAAAAAATTGTTTATATACATTTTCTGCCCTGAGATGAGATACTACACATTGATAGTATTGGAGACCTGACATAGGTTGGCCTAACAGACGCCACGCCTATCGCATTTGCTCTTAAAGCTCAAAACAAACTAGAAGGCCTAACTGAAGAGCAAAAAGACCAAGCCTTACCCTTACTGCAATAATACGCATATGTATTTGCTACTGATGATTATGACCTGGGGTGCGCCAAAGGTTTACTGTATCACATCAACCCTGGGGATGCCCAGCCCATACATTCTACCTTCATCCAACGCAGTTGAGACAGTGAAGAAATCAATAAGAAAGAGCATAACAATTTACTATGATAAGGGACGATCATGCCCTTCTGCAGCCCCTGGCTAATCATGAGCTTGTTAATAAGAAGAAAGACGGCTCTAACTGAGTCATGATTGACTATCATCACCTGAAAATTTACTCTATTTGAATCTTATCTGCTACCACATATAATGATGCTCTTGATTGGTTATTAAGATCCAATTACTTTACTGCCCTAGATCTCATTAGCGGCTAAAGGAAAATCAACTACTAAAGGCTGAGAAGGAAATGTGCAATATTATTGCTTCCTGTAGACTTTATCAGCCTACCCACATTCCCCAAGGCTTATGAAATTCACCAGCCACCTTCCAAAGTGTTAAGGCCACCATTCTGGGAGGATTTGAAGATCAGCACTGTTCTATTAGATTTGACAATATTAATATCTTTTTGTGTGCCTTTAATCATCATCTGTTTTATTTGGAAGAAATTTTTAAGAAAATAATCAAGGTTCAACTTGGAATTAAACCCATAAAATGTCAGTTTTTATGACTCATATGGAGTATCTGTGTCATATTGTCATACACCGAGAGATATGATTGCAGTCTCAGAAGCTCAAGGCTGCTAATCAGATGAAAAGTCCTAATAAAAAAACAAGCAGAACATGAAAGTATTTTTTTTCAATGGTGGAGTTTAATTTTAGTTCATATAAGGATCTACTCAGCTGGCAACTGTATTACCTACTAAAAGGTGAAATGCTTTTTCTTCTAACCTGAATATGAAATTTCTTTCAGCAAGTTGATATTGCGTTAATTCAAACACTTGTGATATGTTAATCAGACTTTGAGCAGTCTTATATTATCCAATATGATGCTTTGTTGACAGTATTGGAGCTGTGCTCTCTCATAAGGATAAACAAGGAGAGGGGCACCCTGTATCTTTTGTAGTTGTTCCCTTACCAAACAGTAAAAGGATTATACTGTAACAGGACTAAAATTGTTTTTAATTTTTAATTTAATTTATTGCGGGGAAGGCCGACCATGGGACAGACACTTCCAAATATGACTCAGACGAGACAAAACTCAGTACCAGGTGAGGCACCCCAGAGAAGCGATGCTATCTCTTGTTGCCAGCGGGAACGCCACTTATGGGAAGGGGGAGGGAACGTGTGTAGGGGGCGTAGCCACTATTGAGCACGTGTGGAGGAAGGGGTCTGATTTTAAGAACCAGACTGGGCTTAGGAGAAGACCAGCTGCCAGCGACGTGGTGGGAGATATCCAAACATCCACGCTTGAAAGTGATCCACCAAATGAGACCGGAATCTGTGGACAGCTTCAGGGAGGGTGGGGATGGATCCAGCGATGGCATCCAAGACAATCGTGTGGATAGTCCACATGGCGATTGCAACCACCAGAGCACGAAGGGAGGGTGGGAGGGGGAGGCCATTGATGAAGCAAACATATCTCTTGACAGACTGAAGGGATGTGTTTGATCCTGGCCTAGCAGACGTTGGACTTCGCGCCATATTACTTTAGAGGTGGGGCACTTCTCCAGGCGGTGAAACAGCGTTCCATACTGGTCACACACGACACAGGATGAGTGTAAAGCATTAGAGCGCTCAGCTGTACGATACACCCGCCTCAGGCAGCGCCACACATGGGAACGGACTTGAGGCTGCAACAGAGGATGGTGTGCGTATTTCCAGATAGTCTTTTGGGTCTCAGTGGAATAAGGGATGTCCATCATGTCCAGGTAGTCCACCCTGGATAGGACTTGGGGTCGAATGGGGATCACGCCATCATGGATGGGTAGCCCCTGTACCTCTTGTGTGAACTGAGGAGAGGGGCGGCCTCTTCGGGTTGTATGGCCACTAATATGAATTCTCCACTCTGCGCTTTGCATGGAGAGTAGGATTCGTTTGTAGTGGGTTTTGGTCCCGTGAGGACCTGTGGCTGATGTGTGTGATGCGAGGTATTTCATCAGGGAGTGGGGGTTTGATGGATTGTTGAGGCCCAAGGCTCGGGAGAAGTTGGAGCGGGCTGCGCGGGACCAGTGTTGGGATGGGAGTGTAGGAGCAGTGACGGCCGCAATCCAGGTGCCTAGGATCTTGGCGGCATGGGCTTTAAAGTCAAGTAGGCCCATGCCACCATGATGATGAGGGCCAAACATGACCTCTAGCCGTACTGGTGGAGGGCGGCCTGACCAAAGCCAACCTTGTAGCAAAGCATACAGGGATTTGAAGAAGCTTGGGGAGAAGGGGATGGCGCGGGCTCCAAACCAGACTTTGGATAGGAGCATAGAGTTGGCAAGAACAACCCTGCCAGTGAGGGTAGTAGGGTGGGCTCTGAGAGAGGCGATTTGCTTCGTCACGTTGTCCAGTATATGGCCCTCCATTACTGCTGACGCGTATCCTCCTGCCTCCAACCACACACCCAGATGGCGTACCGGTCCTATGGTAGGTCGCGGCACAAAGGGGAGCACCAGTGGAGCGGTGTGTTTTGAGTTAGTAAGGCGTGGACTTGGGCGAGCAGCTGGGCTGGGTTGGGAACTACTTGCTGGGGCCCAGCAGTTCTGAAACTGACCAAGGAGGATGATTTCGGTTTTGGAGGCGTTCAGTGCCGCGTTGCTTACCCGGGAATATTACTGGATGAGGGCTTCAAGCGCGCGTGCATCTTTATTATTAGACACCCCCACCACGTAATCATCTGCAAATGCCATCATCTTGACTGGGGTTTGGCCTGGCACATGGACCCCAGTGAGTTGGGCATTCACATTTCGCAGTAGTGGGTCAAGGCTGAAGTTGTATAAGAGTGGGCTCAGGGGGTCCCCTTGTCGCAGGCCCCTTTGAGGATGGACTACATCCGTTAGGAAACCTGGGCCGCGCACAGCCATTGTTGCAGATTCCATGAGCAGCATCACCCAGTTAATGAAGCGGGGAGGTAGGCGGAATTGTTGGAAGCAGGCCCTAAGGTATTCCCAGTTTACTCTATCATAGGCCTTTTGTTGGTCCAAGAATACAAGTGCCCCAGAGGCTGTGGACTGACACACATTAGCCACAGAGTGCACGTTATCCCAAATCAACCTTCTGGGGATGAAACCAAAATGTTCTGGAGAGATGGTGGCAGATGCTACAGTCTCTAAACGGTTAGCCATGATTTTTGTTAAAATTTTGGTGTCTGTGCTTGTTAGAGAAATGGGGCGCCAGTTGGCTAAGTCTAGCCTATCCCCTTTCTTGAAGAGTGTGACTGTAAAAGCCTCATGTCCTCCTGGTAGGAGGCGCGTTTCCAACAGGCTTTGGTTGAGTGAGGCTAGCAGCAATGGGATATGTATTTAAAATATTTTTTGTAGAACTCATATGGAATGCCATCTGGGCCTGGGCATTTTTGGTTTGGCGCACCACGAATAGTAGTCCATAATTCATTTGGAGTAATTAAATTCATTATTTCCGGGTATCAGAAAATGGTGCAGATATGAGCTCTGTCGAGAAATTCTGTCATTTTGGCCGGCTGAATTGGTTCAGCTCGGTATAACTCAGAGTAATATCTTTGCATTTTGATTACCACTTCGGCCGGTGTGTCCACAATAGAATTATCCAATCTTCGCACCTGTGTGCAGGCCACGCTCTGGCGTGGTGCAAAATTTTTTTGAAGAAGTATGTGGTGCACTTGTCACCTTTAGTGATGCGTGTGGCCCTGTATTGGACACAAACCCAATGTTTGTGTTGCCTTTCAAGTGCGTTGAGGTGGGCTGCTGCCTCCGCCCACTTCTGGACCCATGCAGGGCTATATCCTGAGGCTGGAATGTTGGACTCCAAGTGGGCCAATTCCGCCAGCGCGCGATATAACCGCCAATGTGGCTCGTGAGCATCTGGATGAGAGATGGCGATAGTGGTGGATGGTGTCTTTTTTGAAAGTTGCCCATGTGGAAATGGGGTCCGCACAAAACGGTGCAACAAACGTTTTTGCCAAAGTTGCCTCTTCCACCCACATGGAAAATCCTGGCGACGCAAGCTCTGGGGGGCAGATTTTGCACCAATGAGGGGCCTTTGCAACTGTGACAGGTAAGTGGTATGTTATCGAGACCAGTCGGTGGTTGGAGAATTCCATTTTCGTTGTTTTGAAGTGGGAGATGTGGGGTTGGAATTTCGCCGGCGCTAGAATAAGGTCAATGTGGGTCATGGACCTTAATTGGCCGTTATGGATGTGGGGATGCATCATGTTTTTGAGCAGTGGGGCATGTCATGGCAGCGCATCCATTAACCCAAGGGTGGCTTTTAGAACGCGTAGTTCTACATGACCCTGTGGGGCGTGGGGTGAGGGCGGCCACCGGTCCGTTGTTGAGGTTAGCCAACAGTTCATATCACCGATTAGGAAAGAATGGGGGGGTAGCGGGAGGGATTTGACTGACAAGAAAAATTCCCAACGCTCTTGTGCACCGTTTGAGGCGTAAATGTTGACAATTGTGTGTGCAACATCGGCCCATGAGAAGGTGACAATGAGCACTCAGTCATTTAGGAATGTTTCTGAAGATGTAAATTTGAAAAAATTGTTTTTCCAAATTAGCACCCCACAGTGCTTCAACCAAAAGGATAGGGATGGTAGGAGCATTGTTTTCCAAGCATCCTTGGAACCTCGTGGACAGTGGGTTTCCTGGATGGCCAGGATATCCACAGGTAAATTATTTTGTAAAAAACTCAGTTTCCTAGCCCGGGATGGGGAGGCCTTGAGTCTGGCGATATTCAGCGTCCCTAGAGTGAAGGTTTCCCCCTTCGTACCTTAGGTGCAAGGGGGTGGGCCCCTGGGCCCACCAGCCTCTTCCAGTTCCCCACGGGCTTTCACAGCAGTGTGGGTATTAGCAGCAACGCTATTGGGGTTTTTGTTAATTTTTGCGGAAAGAGTTGCGTTGGCTTTGGCCTTCACTTTTTGTTTTCCCAACGTCAGATGAATTTTTTGCGGTGCGGATAAGTTTGGTGCACCGTCGTGTGAGGCAAAAAATTTTTTTGGTTGGGATAGGTCCCAAGTTGGTTTCAACTGGGGCTTGGGTGCAGCAATTGGGTGAGATCGAATCTCCCATCAGATCCTCAGATTGAGTGGCCCATTTAGCTTGGGCCTCCCAATCTGATTGGGTGATGGATTCCTGAGTTGCTTCCGCCGCGAAGGTCTCCATGTCCTCCTGGCGTTGTGAGTGTGGGATGGTGGTGGTGACCTTAGCCGCAGTCCTACGGGCCTGCTTGGCCTTCTTCCACTCCTGCAGGGAGATGGGCTTTACCAATAGGTAGCAGCCTTGTGCTCCCCACAGGAAAGCCTCTTTGGTGCTTGCGGTTGGTTCGTAGTGCGCCTCTCCGCTGGCCATGGCCGCCGAGGGGTGCTCTTGGAATGTAACGCCTCTTTAATGGGGCACGCGTGTGCCTTATGGCTGAACGCATCACAGTGGGTGCAAATGGGGGGCGCGCTGTCCATGGTTACCCGGAATGGGTGGGTGGTGTGCCCTGCAATATCAATAAAGGTGGAGTGCGGGATCTGGGTTAGGTCCTTCGCAATCTCCTCAGTTGGGGTCAGAACTGCGATGGCTTTGCCAGTGCACAGGTGTGGCATCAGCGTGAAATGTTGCATTTTGAAAGATTGTATTTCGCCATATATGGCGAGACCATCTTTCAGGTGTTGCTCCAAAATGTCACGTTTTACTGTAGTAGGCAAAAAGTCAAACGTGAGGAAAGTTTGGTTTGATTTTGTCCATCTGGTGCATTTAGTTTCGACGACCTGTTGCCCTTCAGGGAGGTCAACCATTATGTGCACCGCTGCAGCCTCGTCTGCTGCTATTTTGCTTTCAAAACCTAGGTCCAGCCAACCGCGCGACATGGAGTGAGGTGCAACGTACACCGCGGTTGGGAAAATTTTGTGTACATCTTCACAAAATTTTTCCCATAGGGCCGTTTTTTGGATGTCCAGATACACACGGACTCCGAATTCCACCAATGAAAGTGGCTGGGAATGTGGCGTATTGATGTACTGGTTGCATCGTGCTTGCCACGCGAGTATCTCTGGGGAAATTGTGACCGCCAGTTTTTTTAGATTTTTTCTATTCCGCCGGATTCTCCGGGGCGTTTTTGAACGTTAGAGGCCGCTGGCCTTCCGCCTGCTCCTCTTGCCTTGCTTGCCCAACTGCTCCCAGACATGGGCGCAGACTAATCCCTCTATGAGATTATCAAACTAGATTTAGTCTTGAATTGAATGGGTGGCAAAAGTGTTTGCAACGAGAAAGAAAAGTATTTAACAGGGCTAAAATTGTTTAGCAGTTAATTTACCTGCAAACAATTCCAAATTTACATTAAAGGCATTAAATTCCAGGTGCTTAATGATCACTCCTCTATGTGGTGGCTGTATAACTTTAAAGAGCCTGAAGGTCGGGTGTCAAAGTGGTGGTTGAAGCTCCAGGACTATAACTATGATTTTATATATTAATTTGGGTCCTCTCACCAAAATGCTGATAAACTTTCCTGGCTTACCATTGTGTCCGCGAAGATTGGTACACTGGCCAGTTATTTGTTATAATGAAAGCCCATAAATATGACAATGTACAACTCTTCTTAGGATTACTTAAGATTGATTAATGAAGAATACTGAAGTTTAAAATGGGGTACTTAATTAAATTGACAGTGATGGCAGAAGGTGTGTATACCCCTCAAATTTGGAATAAATGCAATCACTATGCAAGCTCATAACATCTCTGGGAATAGAGGACTAATTAAGACATTATAGCAGATCCAACAAAGTTACTATTAGGTCTTTATTGAGGATTAACAACCAGAACCTCTTTACAAAGTGCCACGAGTGCCAATACAACAACGTTTTAGGTCCTCCACCACGTATCAACTGATTAAGACTAACTGGGCATGGGAACCATCTAGATTGACGTTATTGACCTATACTAATCAGCAATTTTAACCATCAGTACATTATTGTGGCCATTGACTACTAACCAAGTGGAGCAAAGCTAAGCCTTTATGCGATATTATATCAGTTACCACCTCCATGTTTGTCATAAAAATCATCAAAAACATATATATCAGTAGTTTACCCTGATGGACAGCACTACTAACTTCACAACGAATTTGCTTGCAGAATTGAACTGGCATATAAGAGTTAAGGAGGTTTTTCTTCTTCATACCATCCAGAGTTCAATGGAACCGTTGAGAGGGTTAATGAAGATCTAGGACAAATTTTTATAAGTTCACTGCCTCTACCCCTTCCCAGAAGACTCTTTATGTCGACTCTTCTGTTTTAACTGACAACATCAGATATCATAGAGCTACAGGATCCTCCCTTTTTAATTACTGTATGGTCAACAGCTTGCCTTACTGTCCATATTATACTCCATTGTTAAGGATAAAGATGGAGTTATTCTAAAGAATATTTTAGTTGATTATTCAAGGTTCTAATAAAGATCCAGACCAAAGCTTATGGTTCCGCCTTAACCAGAAAGATAAACGGAAGCACAGGATTATACACATTGAACACCTTCGCATTTGTTTAATGTGGGTTATCAGGTGGTGTACTGTGACTCCTATGGTTTCAGACAAACCCAAAAGATGTCACACTCTGTAAAGGGCCATACATACTTTGGAGCGCTTGTCCTTCAAAGTCTATACTATCAAGAACATTCAAAATGGAAAAATCTTATAGAGCTCATGCAAAATTCCTTAGACCTTACCACAGCAGTCTAATTCCCCAACAGTCTCACCAAAACAATCTAAGTCAAGGGGGAAGTGTTATTTAAGGTGTAACTTGATTATAAATATTTCTATATCAAACGCCTATAAACAGAACAAAAAATTAATGTAATCAGACTTTGTTTAAGGTGCTATAATAATTTCCCTTACTCTCTTAGTTCCTTACTCATTCCAGAATCTTTATGCGGCGATTTCTACCCTCTGTTTGAACTTTCTTTATAGATGGACACTATTCTACCATTGTACTCATTGTATGCATTTTGCCATTGTACTCCTCAACAATAATGATATAGCTTAGAGACATCAATATTCCATGGCTAAAAGATCTTTTATAAAAATTTTCTTATATATCAATAGGGTATTGCCATTTTCCTGAATTAAACCTAGTTTATTTGAAGTCGCTCTTAAAGTAGAGATTACTATTTTGAGTTCTTTAAAAGATATTGAGTTTCATATAGCACTATGTATGATATTCTGTGGAATTACCCCAACTCTGGACCAAGGTATCATAATCATGTAGTATCAACAGAGTGCTTGTAAGGCGTTATTACTGTTCCTGTAATAGTGTTTGTCCCACGCTCAACATTATATTTAGAATGGACAGTTTTACCACTGGTGTCATCTTGAATGGCAAGAGTATTGCATTCAAGATACTCGCTAGTAAATTTGAATTGATAAGTAGCAAGCAAGCTGATTTATTTACTCTTAAATTAGCTTTAGTTGAGCTTATATTGCTTCAAAAAAAGGTCAGGAGGTAGACTCACAGAAAACGTTACCAAATCAAGCGCAGTCTTATTAGTCTCAAGGTCTTTTATCTGACACTCAATCTCTTTAACCTTATAAGAAGCTTATTTGGGGTTGATCTCAAGATATGGTTTTAAACTCCAATTCTTTGACATTCTTAATAAGACCCTACTTAAGCTATTTACATTCAGATTATTATTTCAAATGGGATTACAGTTGGGTAAGTTGTCACAGGTCTTGTTGCACTCAAACAGGTACACTATATGAAGACAAAATACCTTAAAATATAACAAAGTTGGATTTAAAATAAGCCTTATTAGATATAAGCTCACCATTTCTGCTGTATTCGTGTTAGATACTTCCACCACTGAAGATTCGTCATAAGCATAAACCAGTGTTCTTTCAAGTATGGTAGATACCATAATGTGCTTTGCCACGTTCGTCCCCCTTTCAGTGCATGACGCTTTAAATACATGCTGTATCCTGTGTAGCCTTCTTTGCGGCTCCCAATTCCTTTAGTTTTCCCTTATATAAAACACTTGTGGACTGTTAACTTTGCTTTGGGAACTTAATGGTTGTGTGTCCAACATTTAGGAAATCTGTTAAGTTTTAGGGGATGAAACAAGCTAAATTAATTAACAAGAGAAATTAAGTATATAAGCTCTATTTATAAAAACTTCTGCATGTTTCAAGAAGTAGATACTTAGATAATCTTCAAAAAAGGCCAAGTAACTCTAGTATACACATCGCTCTTAAGTCTTTTGAATATGAATAAATTGAGACCAACTGTCTTTGTAAAAAAATAGGAGATTCTCTTAACAATTGGGACTACTTCCCAATAGGCAAAATAAGCTGAGTATTCTCTTTGTAAGTATAGGCACTTACATTACTTATATGATACATAAATTAGGTAAAAGATAAATATACATTTGATAGACAATGGATAATATATAAAGATCACTAAATAAACAATGATTAAGAAATTAATGGTGATTTTTTATTCATCAGCTAGGCGTCAATAATATATACCACTTGGGTTTCTCTTGGACATACTCATTTATTATATAAAATCATCAATACCATGCCAATCCTCCGCAGGTCATGGCAACGGCTGAGAATAACTTTCCTCAAGTCAATTTGGCTCATAAATTGAATAAGTAAAAATTGTACCAGCCACATTTTTAGGCATTTTTCTTTCATATTTGGGAGGACTTTGGTGAAATATGTTATCTAATTAACGCAGAGTTGTCCTAAATCCAGCCAAACTAGAGCTTTATCATATATATTAACAAATAACAAAGAATGAAGAAATTACAGGTAGATATCTAATTTGATGGATCCCAAATTGAGTCGTCAGCAGGCCTCTCATAACACTAAGCTCGCCCTATATACGTTATCCCTGGTAAATTTATTTGTTTTCAACTTCATATAATTGACACCAAAATTCCGCCTCACCACGTAAATGTTGGCGAACTGATTTAGGAGGTGCAATTAAGTTAATGCCGTGAGAACACTTGGCGCATGAGTGGTCTTTCAATTTACCATAAAGCAATGTATCTTGTCTAATAATATCATCAATAACCTTGGAAGAAGGCAATCTAATTAATTAGTTTCAAAAATGAATTAATATCAGATCATGCTGATAAATTGGGTAGAATCAAGGGATTCAATCTAAGACTAATTTAACATCATTGATGGTTTTTAAAGGGTTAAATATTTAAATTGATAAAAGAAAATATAACATATCCCTCTTTTTGAATTTTAAATATAAACCCTGATTTTCCCAATTTTTCACTTTAATGTCTGCCAATAGTTCATCCTCAGTTTATCACTGTTACTTGGGAAATCTTTGTCCTGAAGTACATTGCCAATTTTCAGGTTTGCCTCATATAATGAGGCTACAGCTTGTTTTAGGTTCCATATAGGAACATAAGTTAAGCCAGTTAACTCCATGCCAACTGTGGTCACCTATACTCATCCTGATACCAATATCAAGGAGAAGATTACTAAGTCTGGAAAAGTCACCATAAAATCTGTGGGTTATATTCTTTGTTTACGTTTCTCCTTAATTTTTCAAGTGAAAATTAATAGTCATATGTTTAATCTTAAGGACCCAAATTTTACCCTGCTAGACCTAAATAGATACAGGGATATTTTAGAAGAAATTTTTTGTGCTTAGCTTCTTTATGATGCCATGAGGAAACTATACATTACTTTAGGCCTCAGATAACCCTCTACATGACCAAACATTGCCTGGATATGAAGCTAAATCTGGTTGTTGTTTTGGTCCAGTTTTTGAAGCTCTTAGCACTGATCCCTGTATCAAGGCCTAAGACCTTCAGCAGGTGACCAATTTTTCAGGAGAGATATTCTACACCTGAGAATCGTCCATAGAAAATTGGCACAAATTTCATGCTGCTCTTAAATTAAACACCCATGACAATAACGACGCACAATTTCGTTCTTCCATCACCCTTGCATTCTAAGGACTCCATAACGATGAATATGACAATAATAAGTCTAAGCTGGCTATTTTAAGCCACCATGTGCATATCCATTATGTCAGATGCATTTTAGGAGGCTTTTACATATTCTTAACTTCATAGAATGGTGACGTGGTGAAGCACATTGTGTTCATCTGTGACTTGCAGTAAATATGATTATTGTCATGATTTTTTATTGATAATCTTGTCTCAGGCGTCTGTTTTCTGCCCAAATATGGACTTGACTGGATCTAACGTAGTATTTTATCCTTCTCTTCTCTTATGCTGAGAAACAGCTGCTAATTGCCTTTATCCTGTTTTGCTGTATGTGGCATGGCTGTTTTCTAGCCTCCCAGCGAGTCAACAGTACATCTTTGGCACATTCACCCAAGGAGCAAGAGTCTGATTCCCTTTCCCTCCTTAAGTGTTGTCAATAAAAATCTTGTGTTTTTAACTACAGATCTTACTATTTTATTATTTAGTATTATATGTTATAGTATTTTTTCCATAAATAAAATCTTCATTTTTTATATTGGTTTTTATTCAGTCAATCTTTATGTTTTTGTTAGTAATCGCTCATTTTTAGTTCCTTTGGAATTTGGCATGGACTCAATAGTATAAATGTCAAAAGTTTTTATCCTTAATCATGTAGGTGAAGTTTAAAGTTTTCTCAATCTCATTGAATGGACCAACCCAAATTCAGTTTAACTTCTGAGCTTTTACCAAACCATGAGTGTTAAAAATAATACTTTATTGCTTTACAATATAGTTGATAAGATAAAATCTTATTCTTCTCTTTTTCATGTTGAGCCTATCTTTATTTAATATTTTTATTAAAAGCATGAGCTTGTAGTTTGGCTAGAAATTCTGCATGCCTCTCAAAATACTGTGGATGGGTCATATCTTTAGATCTTTTAGCATGGAATATAGAAACAATGTCAAGGCTGGATGCTTCTTATAGAGAAGTTGGAATAAAGACAATAATACGGCTAAGTGATATGAGATATTGTAAGTGAAAGTGGATGAACTAAGAAATGTACTCCATTATAAGGGATTTTGGGAGTTAACTTCCTAAGAATGTTTCCAAGCTTTTTGTCAACTCATTAAACCGCACCATTAGTTTCTGGGTGGTATGGAGTCAAATGCACACCTGGTACTCCCATCAGCTTGTTAAGTTTCTGGAGGAAATTTGAAGTGAAATTTGTGCCATTTTCCGCCAAAATAATTTGTGTACATACATGAAAATGAATAACCTGCTCTAAGTAGGATTTGTCAGTTGTCAAGACCCTACGTACTGAATGGCTCTAGCTTTGACTTATTTAGATAGTTGATTGATTGACACAATAATATTTAGTCTTCAAATTGGTAGTTAAAAGGGGTCTAACCACTTCTATAAAATGGTATCCCATGGAAATTTTGGACAAACAAGGTGATAAAAATTAGCTTTTTGGAAAGGCTTCTCTATCTGAACTTTTTGCATAGCTCAAGGTTTTGTGGATAATGGAGTGCATCATTTCCCAATAGTAATTCTGTTTGAGTTGCTCCTTAGTTATTTTGAATTTTACGTGACCATGGCCTTTTGAGAAGCCAAAAATTATATTCATTCATGCCAAAGGTTATAGAAATATATGTTTTTCCCATCAATAACCTTAAGCAGGACTCAGTTTTCCATTAGAGTCCTTATTGTAGCTCAGAGAGAAATTTTTATATAGTTTTCTCTCATCTCCATATGCTTCACAGATTATTTTCTTAAATAGGGCGTCTTCAGAATAACTTAGAGTTGCAACAATTTCCAGATGAGACAAACAATCAGCATTTTGATGATTTGCACCAGCATGATGCTCAATGGTGTATTTTTAAGCCTGCAGTGCGAGCGCCCATTGATCCAGACGTCCTTCTTGCTCTTTTAAATTATTGAAGCCAATTTAGAGATGTGTTATTGGTAACCACAGGAAAATAATACATGTATATAGACAAAAAGCTGCTTATAGGCGTATATGGCCATTAATCATTCCTTTTGTGTCACAGTATAATTTCTCTCATGGACATTTAGGGTTCAACTGGCTTAGGCTACTGGGTATTCTTTCAAATCTACCCCTACTTTGGACAGAAATTTTCCTACATCCGTTAATGAAGTTTATTTCTGAATGGTGAATATTAAGTTAAATCAGTATATCTTAGACTGGGGCAACCAATAAGGGCAAAATAAGCTGGTTAAATGCCTTCAGCAGGCCAAATTTTGCTAAAAAGGGACCTTATCTTTATGTAGATAAAACAAAGGTTCCCTGCATCATTAAAATTGCCAATTAATCTACAATAGGAAACTAATCATCCCCAAGGAAAACTTTATTATAATGTTTGTATTAAGGCATCTTCATCTTTTAAAAGGCATTGGATTTGACGGTTATGGCTAAAACCTTATTTATTGATATTTAACTAAAGGTAATCCAGCTGATCCTTAGAGAACTTACATTTCCAGAGGCTTAAGCTTTAAGTTTGCAGCTGCTAATTTCTTGAAAGCCTCCTTTAAATGCTCCAGATGTTTGTCAAAGATGTGGCTGAAAATGTCGATGTCATCTAATTAAACTTATACATGACAATATAAGATCTCTAAGGATGGTGTCTATAACACTTTGAAATATTGTAAGAGAATTTTAAAGCCCTTGGGCAACCTTATGGTTTGAAATAGTCCCTCCTGTGTTAAAATAGCACATTTTTCTTGCTCAGCTTTAAGCATGTTGATCTGCCAATACCCACTTATTAAATTATCTCTTGGAAAAACTTTGCGCCCCCAAGTCCATATAGGGCATCATCAATTTGCAGGATAGGAAAAGACCTTCTTTATAATTTTATAATCTTCCAGTAGTCTATAACGACTCTATAAAAACTGACTTATTTAAAATCAAGCTTGGAGCTTATGGACTCTTTGAGAGTATCAACATACTGTAATTGAGAAGACCCTTAATTATCATTGACAAGACCTCCCAAGCTGCTTTTAAGCATCTAATTGTCCTTGGTTAGATGGGGACATGATCCTCAGTATCTATCATGTGGGTTACTCCTCTCACACATCTCAAGTCAAAATTGTCCTTAGTGAAATATCATGATGTTTTCATATAGAACTTGGACTTGGAACTTCTCTTGCTTTTTTAATTTCTCCTAGATCGACCACAAGAATGACTTTATGAATATAGTATAGATCATCTTAATGAAACCGCTCATCCAGGGTAACAAACTCATTAAGAGATCTAATCTCTATAATAGGAACTAAGTGGAGATAGGCAACAACCAGGTGCCACTAAATCAAAATGGGATGATCCTGCATATTTGTGCAGAGGATGTTAATTTCTTGATGCTCCAGAATAATTTACCAGCCGCATTACATTATCTCAAGTTTAGTTTGGTACCAAAGATGGTACATTTTTTCTGAAAAGTCCTTCTATGATCCAAATTTTTAATCCCATCAAAATTATCTCCTACATTATAAGTCCAAGGTTAATTTCTTATTAGCTCATTTGTATGCTCTTAGACCCATGGATTTGTGTCACTAACGATTTGACATTGCATTTCTTTTTGGATTAATTGATATGTATTATGCCATTCTGATATGCTAGATTAATGAACAGATTTAGTTCTTTTGTTCCGCTTTCAGCTCCTTGTATAGTATAGAGGAATAGTCTAGTTAAAGATGGTTGAGGTATCATCCTTATAAGTAACTACTCTAAATTGTCTTATTAAACTCATATCAATAAGAATTAGATAATTCTGATTGTGTCAATTATAGATGGAGTGGATATCACTATGGATAAACCTTATAGCAAGGCTCAATATGACCAAAGAACTCTGGTGGTTTGCACTTACGCAGTGCCATACTCTTGGTCATGTGCAACATTTGGAGCTATTCCCAACCTCTTAATCAACTTAGAGCTGACTTTATTTATAAAAGCACTGCCAATGATAGCCCAAACATGGACCTATTAAGCAGTATATAAGTATAAGACACTCAGAGTATTATTCAGAAGTGTATTTTCGGTGAATAGAATGAAGTTGCCTGAATCCAATTGAGATTTAAGGCATGAGAAGATTTTGGGAAAGTTCTTTACTAGAGTCTGTATGAGAGATTGCTAACTGTGCATCCCTTAGGGTTGGCAGATCATTGAAAGAAGTTAGTGTCAGGATCAAGTCCATAGTCTGCCATTTGCTTGGCATATGGCTTGGACACTTCAATTTGTGCTTCTCCTTAGATTTTTTTTTGGGTTTCAACCATTTTTTAATCTTTTTATAAACGAATATGATTGTTAGTGGTAAACTATTTCAAATAATCTCAATCATATGGCTTATCAAAAAAGCTTTTTGGGGTTGGAGTAAAGTATTCATTATGGTTTGTGGCAGTAGAGCATTCCACCTCTAATCTACCTGTTTTTCCCAGATATTCACCCTTTTTGACTTTAAGAGCGACATTGGCTCCAGATTTTTCATCAGTACAGCTTTAAAAATTGTTTTTATGTGCTTTATTTCTGCCACAATGTTGACATAAAATGACATTGGGTTGGGGCCTTTATGGTTTCTAAACCTAAGGCTTTTCATTCTTTACTGATCATAGGTTACATATATTACTTTTTGGGATAAGTGCACCCGCTACTGATTATTTTGCCAATGTTGTGCCTTGAAACTGCTTGCGCAGAAGCATAAATAGTCCACAATATCATGTGTCTATATTACAATCAAAAGTGGATATCATAACTCAATGTAAATTGCAATAGGATATACTGCTTGTTCCATTGAAATTTTGCATCTAAATTGATTTTAGCATTTGATCCAGTAAATGATTGGGCTTTGTAGTATAAATCATTCTCCAAAGTCCTTTGTGGGCTCATTTAGTTTATATTCATGTTTTAAGACTCTGTTTTGTGGGTTGCAAGCCTTTTTAGCCCTCCAAACATTTTAAATAGAAGCTTCTTTGTCATCGGCGTATGACTATTTATTTGTGTTAACTATTGGCGGATTTGGTTGTTCTTCTGACCATGTTGCACAGATTAAATACCACTGAGCAACAGACGATCAATATGAGGATTGCGGGTCCCTGATAATTAATAGTAATAATTTACTTAATAAGGAGCTATTGCCCCAATGATATCAATTTATTTAATATTAAACTAATGCCTACTTCCATTAACTCTTCTATAACTTCTTACTTCTCCAAAGGCCTCCTCTTCTTGTTCTCATGCTCAAATCTTAATCTTTTGTAAACCTCTTCAGCTAAACACAGCCGCTTAGAATTCTCTATTTGCTACCAATTTAGGGATTAAATTCTATCATTGAGGCTTCAGCGAATTCCCTCAATTCGCCAAACCATTATTACTTTAATTAATTTGCTTTTGCATCAACATAATTTATCACTCAATCTTAAGGCTAACCTTAACTCATAAATACAATCTGCTGATAGTTGACTTATTGTCTAGTCATATCAATTTCTCAGCATTACCCCCCTTGACAGGATGATAAGCTCCTATTATTTGTATACCTTAAGAAACTTCACATTTACTTGGCTGATAATCCAACCCCCGCAGGTTCATTTATAGCATAGGTTTGACATAAGTCTTCTTAATTATTTTAAACAGTCCAATACATATGCTAACAAGCTTTTCTTATTCCAAACCCATGTTGGTCATGGAACAGGACAAGATCTCCTACCCCAAACTTTTAGAGGCTGTTGCATCTACATTGGTTGGCCGCATGATACCAAATCTTCTTAGTTAAATAGTGGAATATGCTTTAGTTTGGAGTTTAATCAGCATGCCGTTAAGTTAATATAGTAGCCCTTGAACTCCACTCCTCAAGTGTCCTTCACACAGGAATAAAGCAATGCTGGGAAAGCTGGATGTCTTTCATAAAGTAAATGGAAGGGACTTTTCCCCACTAACAAATGATAGCTAATATTGTACGCAAAGATGGTGGTGGATAAAAGGGTACTCCAGTCAGTAAGCTGATCATTTAAAAGTTTGTAGAATGTTTACCAAGGTTGCATTGATCCGATCCGCCATATGATTCAGGGTGAGAGAGTGTATCACAATACACTGTGAATTGCCATTAAGTTGCTAACTTAGGCAGGATATTCAATGTATAATTGTTTCCGTTGTCTGTGAGGATAATCATCAGATAGCCATGTCGCTGTATGATACAATCCATGATAAACTTAGTGGTGGTGACAGCCCCTAATCATTTATCACTCTTGCTTCCACCCGTCCTATAAAATGATCATTTGCTAGATTTATATATTTAGAGCAGTTTGCACCAGCAGGCAGAGGCCCCACCACATCAAGATATACTGTATGCCAAGAGAAACCAGGCTTTACCAGCTGGTAGGTGGTTGTTGGAAATTTAGTTAGATGGATTACACCATTGATTTACCATTATTTGGGATGAAATAGGCCAATTCTGGTGGAAAGCTTATTGACTGGCCTTTGTGGGTATTGAAGCATTTGCCAGGTAGTTGCTCCTCAAATTGAGGTGAGCCAAATCCAAGTATTTTGCCAATATTGGGATGTTAGGATTGAGTGGGGCCAATTGATGGCCTCAAATTGATATTTGGATCACTGGCAACTAGTAGCTGAGGATGATCCATTTAAATTAATTAAGTAATATTTGTGGAACCTGAAGTTTTTGAGTTTGAGGAGGTTGAGGATGTTTCTGGCACCTCATATATAAATAATCAATTATTTCCTAAAAAAGGAGACTTCCCAAACAATCAACTAAAATGAGTCAAGATGTGTCTTCAGCGAGAAGATGAGATTCCCTGAGTTACCCAAGCAATTTAAGTAGTTTTCAATGCATTATAAATAAATTTAAAAAGTCAAAACAAATTCCAATGTTTATTTATATTGGTTGATTATATGGTCACCGGCAACTCAAGATCAAGGATGAGTTGAAATTAATTCAGGATATTGGGAAGCATGGGGTATGAGAGTCGATGCCCAATCAAGAGAGAAGAACAATGATAGAGAGAAATTGGTTGCTAGAAGAACCAACAATGAGCAATTAGGTCAGTGATGGGCGCAATAGCCCTTTTTGTAAATAAACACCTGGCGCTTCCCTCTCAATAAACATCTCTATTTGCCTAATCTACAATTCATTATAATTTTATGTTTATTCTTGTTGATAGGGTTTAGGCTTGGGGATCCCCAAATGGCGCAGGTGACATTCCAAGGGGTCAGCCGGCGCTGCTGGCCCCTTCACCTATGGAGAAATGGCAAGGGCCAAAAGCTTTCATACTTGTTGGCCTGCTGACCAGCGGAGCCCACTGTTGTGGAAAAGCAATTTTTCAACCATTGAGCTCAAAACAGGGGGCCCATTGATCAACAGTTTAAAAGTTTTAAATTCTTAAGTCATGGCGCAACTTTATCCTCTTATTGGGGTAAACCCCATTATATTAAAGTATCTCTTTATGCAGAACTGAGGCTTGCCTTGGATACACTACTCAAGGCTCAAAAAATGCTTTTCCAAGAGAATATAAGTATGATAGATTAGCTCGCCAAGGCCTTTCACCAACTGCACCTGGTGGGTGGCAAAACAAATTAACTTGCTAACCTCTTGGGTGACACTTCAGAGCGGCTATACTGTGCAAAGTGTAAATATACTAGTCGTGTTGGGGGAGGAAGGGTTCTGCATTGACAAACTGCCCCCATTTATTTGTGACAGAAACATACTTAGATTCTTTCAGAGATTCAAATTTGCAGTAGAAGGAGCTTCCTATTGGAAGAAAGCTAAACTGTTATTAGCCACTCTGGATGTCAAGAGCACTAACCAGGTCACCTGTTACCTTAAGTGTAGTACCATAATGTATTGAGAGGTGAAGGAGACCATGATTCGCTTGTTTGGGGGTGTGGCGAAAATGGCATGACGCAAGGCAGAGTTTTAAACTATGCAGTTTCAAAAAAACGAGTCATTGTTGGAGTTTTTGGAGCGGTTCACAGCTGAGGCTCATGTGTTATTGGGATTGAATATCTTAGCTAATGACGAGGTGGGCGTAGCAATGATGGTGGCTGTCATGCCATATCAAGAATTAATGCTATGAATCACATTCTTTAACGCGATGCTGACTTTTAAAAATTGCCAATTGTTTATGCCACCTATCTATCACATTTGGTGCTCCCAATGTTGAATGGAAAACCCCTGCATTTGCTACAGAATCCCTATCAGGAAATGTAATCCAGCAACTTGAATACAATCCGTTGGTTAATCATTATCCACTTAACGCTATGGTGATTCCTTTCCGCCCTCATTATATGCAACCAGCTTATCATCAGCCGAATTACAATCCATCATTTGATTTATGACCTGGACCTGTGGGAATGATACAGAGACAAGTGTTGTTTACATATTCTCATTTCTCATGCGGTCAAAGATACCATTATGCTGTTAGCTGTCCGGAAAAACTGTTTGTCCATGCAGTACCCATTGCCCCAAATGAACAGGGAAAAGATCAATCAGAGTAAAGATGGGGCTCTCTACTTCTGCTAATCCAACCTTATTTGTCTCTGATGATTCCCATGAATTGATTTGTGTCAGTCCTGGTATTCACCCTGATGCTTTATTATATCAACTAATCTCCTAAGATATCTTGGCTTCAAACCAAGGGAGAGACCCCAATAACGCAGACTCAGAGTTCCGCAGAGATGTACAAAAACCATACATCTAGAAAATTCTCGAGCGGAATGGTACAGTCAAAGTTGGACCCTCATCAAAGGTCACAACCCTAGAGGAGGTGAGCATGGAAATTCCCATAGAGAAAATTGCTCAGAAGTATCCTCATGTTGGCGCTAATAATATCACTTTTCTGGATAACTGAAAGCCTTTGATGGTCATGTAATAAACACCAATGATTCCTCTTATTCAGAGTGTACATATTGTGATATTTTTGTTCAGAACACAAAATCCGAGCAACTGTAGATACTGGCGCTCATGTCAACATAATATCCACCAAACTCGAGACTAGGCTTTTGCTGAAGCCTTATGTGGAATACAGAGTTGTATATGGGACTGTGGGGGCACAAAGCGCTGTGTTGGCGAGCAATTACATTGTGTTGTCTCTGAGGTCTAGTTTGATAGGGGCATCCACACCAGCATTGGTTCTGCCTAATAATCACTACAATATGTTGATTGGGGCCGCGTTAATGCAGCAACTTGGGGCAGCGGTTGATATGGCGGAGGAAATTTTTAATATTCTGGGATAACGGATCTTCATCAATTTTACCTCCAGTGGAGTCCCAGAAGACCCAATCCGCTCCATCAAATTTAATCTCACATATAGCAATGGTATTATTCCTGTATTATATCAGCAGAAAAAGCAGAGGACCTGAGCTTTTCCTAACCAAATTTATGAGTAGATTGGTATATTGCTATGGGTTGTGAGTGATTCAAATATCCCTTTTGGGCATTAGGTTATAATAGGAATGAAGTTTGAAATAGACATCCCTGAAGGACTCCATTGTAAAACTATAGAGCCCTACCAGCAATCATAGCTAGAACCCCATGTGGCTTCGTGCTCCTGTTTATAGGGCAGGGAAAAGTGAAGGTGATGATAGCGAACTTTCAAAAGGAGTCTATGAAAATTTAAAGACACCAAGTGGTGGCTTATCTGCGTCTAATTAATGAGGTCCACCATATACATGATTTTGGTTTTTGGGAAGACCTTAGGGCTACCTTTAGAACCTCAGCCAGCTTAATAACTGTGGTTCTGTGTGAGGCTCTAACTGGTCTATAGAAGGAATCAGAAAGACAGGGTGATAGATATTTTTGAGAAATACCTACGCACTTTTGCATCTAATAACCACAACTAAGGATATGAATGCGGGATTGTGCATCGATTGGACACAAGAGTTCACCCTCCTATTCAGTCATGGTCTATCCATTGCTCAAAGGCAGCGGAAGAATTTGTATCCAATGAGATAGATGAATTGGCTGAACAAGGGATGTTAGAGCCATCAAAGAGTCCCTGGTCATCCCTATGTTAATTGTCAAGAAGAAAGATGGCACCAATCAAGTAGTAATTGACTGCTGGAAGCTTAACAGTATCATGAAAAAAAACTCATTCCCACTTTCATGAAACAAAAATGATTTATATCAGCTGAGAGTTGCCAAATATTTCTCTGCAATGAAATTTAATATAAAGTACTGGCAAATTGAGTTGCCAGCGGTTGAACAAGAGAAGTGCGTTATAATCACAATGAAAGTGTTGTTCCAACCTACATGTATGCCACAGGGTTTTTGCAATGCCCCAGCTACGTTCCAGCGGGCTATGGACACTATTTTTGGTAACATGAATCTGTATTGTGCTCTGATATCTTAATGATATCAATGTTTTCTCACGGACATTCGCAGAAAATCTCAGCCACCTGGAACAAGTGTGCTACTAACTCACTGAAGCTAACATCAAAATCAAGCCTTAAAAGTGCCACTTTTTAAGGAACAGTTGCAATACCCTGGGTTTGTGGTAGACTCCAAAGATCTTATTCATTAGGTGGCAAAGGTGGAAGCCACATGCAAGATGACTCATCCTGGTAATAAGCGGGTTATTCAGTTGTTTTTAAGAATGGTCTGTTAATACTGGTGGTTCATTTCAAACTTCAGCTGTTTTGGGGCTCCGCTCTTTGAGTTGGAAAGAAATACGCTACGTTTTATTGGACTGACCGTTGTCAGAATTCTTTTGATGTCTTATGAACAGCGTTGGCTGGCGCGCCCATTTTGCAAACTTAATTTTGAGAAGGACTTTATTGTACAAATGGATGCTTACCTTTCCACAGTAGGGGGCATGCTGTCCCAAATGGATGATGACGGTGTAAAGAATCTCATCACATATTGTAGATGAAGTTTAACATATCCTGAACGGAATTACACCATGAGAGAGTGGGAGTGCTTAGCAGTGATATGCATATAATCAGTCCAGGTCTACCTCCAAAGGGTTAAATTCAAAGCAGTTATGGACCATGCATCCTAGCAGTGACTGCAGAATCTATGGGAACCTGAAGGGCAGCTCGCGCACTGGGCCCTGAAGCTCCAAGTATATGACTTTGAGATTGTACATTGGCAGGGGTGAAACCCAGAATGCAGACTGTCTCTCATAACTGCCAACGGTCGCCATTATGCCAGATTTGGCGGACATAATGTATGAGAAGATGAATATGGAAGATATCATGATGAGCCACCACAGATAATCAAAATGTTAGATGGGCTTAGATGGGATACCTTCTTGCACAATTGGAAAATATATAAGTAAATTGTATAATTGATGCTTAATATCCAAAAACCTTCCTCTAAACCAGCAATTATTGTGATTGTTCGTATGGTGGTAGGTCATAAAGGTTTGTGGAAAGCGCTGGAGTTCTTGCGACCCCATTACTTTGGGGAGAGCATACACTACAATGTGCTTAAGACGGTTGCTTGTTGTCACCAGTTTCAAGTTGAGAAACCTTACAAACAAAAAGACCACTGTCAGAAAATTTCTTTTCCACAACAGTGGGCTCCGTTGGTCAGCAGGCCAACCAGTATGAAGACTGGTTGGCCCTTGCCATTTCACCTTAGGTGACAGGGCCAGCGGTGCCAGCTGACCCCTCAGTGTGTCACCCGCTTTATATTCAGGGATCCCCCAGCATAACTTCAACCAACAAGAATAAACATAAACTTATATGAAATGGGAGATTAGGCAAAGGGAGATGTTTATTGAGAGAGAAGCGCCAGCTTTTTATATTTATGAAAGGGCTACCACGCCCATCACAGACCTATTGGCTCATTTCTGGTTCTTCCATCAGCCACTTTCTCTTTACCTCACTGCGCTTCTCTCTTCCCAGTCATTGTCCCTCTTGTCCCATCCTTCCCAATGTACGGAGTTAGTTTTGGCTCATCCTTGTTCTTGAGTTGCCGGTGACCATTTAAATAACTAATATAGATAACCATTGGATTTTAATTTGAAATTTTGAATTTATTTAAATGCACTGGAAACCATTTTGGTCACTTGAGTATCTCAGGAAATATAAGCTTCTTGACCATGACAAATCTCAATTTGTCATAGTTGATTGTTAGGGAAATCGCCTTTCTTAGGCAATAATCAATTATTTATATATGAGGCGCCAGAAACCTCCTTAAAATCAAAAATCGTCAGGTTCCACAAACATTACTTAACTAATATAAATAGATCATCCTTGGCTACTAGTCACTGGTGTCTAAATACCAATTTGGGGCCATCAATTTGCCCCGCTCAATCCTAACAATACAATTTGACAAGAATCTTTGATTTTTCTAGACCCAATTTGAAGAGAAAAAACCTAGAAAATGCATCAATACCCACAAAATCCAGCCAATAAGCCTTCTTGCTTCTAGCCTATTTCATCTCAAATGATGATAAATTATTGGAGGAATCCAATTGATTAATTTTTGAAATTTTTCCCCGACTTAACCAGATGATATTCCTCCTAACTTCTGCCTGAGCGTGTGGGATGGGTGTCCAGGGCTTGCCCCTCCCCAAAAGCCAACAAACGCTGAAATCCTCACCCACCCATCAGCTACATCGGCATTAACCAGCAGAACAACCTGTAGTGAGCAACTCTGTTAACTTTTGGAGGATTTGGTTGATTCCACCAAACTGGTTGCACATAGT